>CAJUWN010001012.1:151284-173578 GCA_910589765.1 Avena atlantica
TACTACGACCCGACGACGACGATCTGTTTGACGAGGAGGTTGAACAACCTCCACAGGTACCTGCTGGTCGCCCCCGACATTACTACCGCAACGCTCGCCCACCGGTACGTAATGATGATGATCATGGTTGCAAAGCTTAAATTAATATTCCATCTTTGGGGTAAATATAATCCTGATGCATATCTTACATGGAGATGGAAGTAGAACAATTGTGCATGCTTAAAAATATCCTGAGAATATGCGTGTTAGTGCTGCTACATGTGAATTTACTAAATTTGCTTCCCTTTGGTGGTCTGAGTATTGTCGTTTAAATCCTACTACTATTCCTAGTACTTGGACTGCTTTAAAAACTGCTATGCGTGTTGTTTTTGTACCTCCCACTATCAACGTGATTTACTAAAGAATCTGACACGCTTAGAGCAAGGAAAAATTCTGTAGAAGAGTATTATCAGGAATTGCAAACGGGGATGGTTAGGTGTGGTCTTGTTGAATCTAATGAACAAATGCTTGCACGTTTCTTTGGTGGATTAAACAAGACATTCAGCACATATTAGATTATAAGGAATATAATTCTATCACTCGTTTGTTTCATCTTGCTTGCAAAAGCTGACGTGAAAGTGCAGGATCGCCAAACACCATGGAGGAGGACTAATAATTCTGCAGGTCGCACATCCACTTGGACATCCCGACAATCAGCGCCTCCTCGTGATTCGCCTCCAGCTACTACCCACATCCAAGCCACCACAAGATTTCCAGCGCTCCTCCACCATCATCCAATGCTCCTGCTCGTAGTGCATCTTCTATGGCTTCCAGGGGTAAGAACAAGGATATACAATCCGCAAGTGCTGGGGTTTTGTGTGCATATGAGAGACAATGCACAACAAACGTGTGATGATGGTGCGAGAAGATGGTGAATACGATTCAGCGAGTGACTTCGATGAGATACACTAGCCCTTATTTCTGCTCGAGATGGAGACAATTCTGATGATGATGAAGAGCCAGAGGTAATGGGAGCAAAGCTGCTGATCAATACAAGAGTTTAATTACACAACGTTTGTTGAGTGGCAATTGAGCAAATCTGAGCAAGATCAACGCCACAACCTGTTCCAAACACGTGGTTTGTCAAGGAACGAGCTATAACGGATCATCATTGATGGAGGGAGTTGTTAATAATCTGGCCAGTGTTGACATGGTAGAGAAGCTTGCGCTTCCAACAAGACAACGCCCACATTCATACTACATCCCAATGGTTTGAGAGTTCTCGCAAGATCAAGGTAACAAGAACGGTACGCGTGCATTTTACTATTGGTACATATTCTGATTTTGTGATTGTGATGTTGTACCTATGCAAGCTTGTTCTTTGTTACTTGGTAGACCATGGCAATTGATAGATAGAGAATCTGTTCATAATGGCAAAACTAATCACTATTCTCTTATACATGATGGAAAGAAAATTGGTTTAAAAACCTATGACTCCCGAACAGATTTTAAAAAGATGATCTTTCTAAAGCTAGTAGAGCTAAAACCGAGGAGAAAATAAAAAGTGAGAATCAGATTGTTGCTGCAGATTTTATACCACCAAAGAACACTAAATCTGATTCTACACATGCTACTGAAATTCGTTTGAAGAGTCCATGTATGTTTGCAAATAAAATTGATATTGCTGAACTAGATGTAACCAATACTCAATGTTATGCAATTGTCCTGCAAAGAGTTTTTGTTTTCATTTGAGGATATGCCTCCTTCTTTTGCCACCCCGCTGTTGCTAACCTTTTGCAGGAATATAGGACGTCTTTCCCGCTGAGTTGCCACCAGGACTACCCTCCTATTAGAGGAATTGAGCATCAAATTGATCTAATTCCTGGTGCCACGTTGCCCAACCGCGCGCCCTATAGAACCAATCCAGAGGAGACAAAGGAGATACAACGCCAAATCCAGGAACTACTCGACAGAGATCATATTCGTGAGTCCCTTAGCCCTTGTGCTGTTCCTATTATTTTGGTACCTAAGAAAGATGGTTCTTCGCGCATGTGTAATGATTGTAGAGCTATCAATAATATTACTATTCGATATCGTCATCCTATTCCACGTTTAGATGACATGCTTGATGAATTGAGTGGCTCTACCATGTTTTCTAAAGTTGATTTTGCGTAGTGGTTACCACCAGATTCGTATGAAATTAGGAATGAATGGAAAACAGCATTTAAAACTAAGTTCGGTTTATATGAGTGGTTAGTAATGCCTTTTGGTTTAACTAATGCACCTAGCACTTTCATAGATTAATGAACGAAGTTTTACGTGCTTTCATTGGCCGTTTTGTGGTAGTCTACTTTGATGATATTCTGATTTATAGCAAATCTTTAGAGGAACATTTGGGACCATTTACGTGCTGTTTTCAATGCTTATTACGTGATGCACGTTGTTTTGGTAACCTGAGAAGTGGCACATTTTGCACCAATCGAGTTGCGTTTCTTGCTATGTTGTTACATCACAGGGTATTGAAGTGGATCCAGCCAAGATTGAAGCTATTGAGAATTGGCCGCAGCCCAAGACGGTCACACAAGTGAGGAGTTTTCTGGCCTCGTGGTTTTTATAGGCGCTTTGTTAAAGACTTTGGATCAATTGCCGCCCGCTGAATGAGCTTACCAAGAAGGATGTTCCCTTTGTTTGGGGCGATGCACAACAACAGGCCTTCGTCATATTGAAAGATAAGCTAACACATGCTCCCTTACTCCAACTTCCTGATTTTACTAAGACTTTTGAGCTTGAATGTGATGCTAGTGGCATTGTTTTGGGAGGGGTGTTATTACAAGAGGGAAACCTGTTGCATATTTTAGTGAGAAATTGAGTGGGGCTAGTCTGAACTATTCTACTTATGATAAAGAATTATATGCGTTGGTTCGGACATTAGAAACTTGGCAACATATTATCTATGGCCTAAGGAATTTGTTATTCATTCTGATCATGAATCTTTGAAGCATATTCGTAGTCAAGCTAAGTTGAATCGTCGTCATGCAAAGTGGGTTGAATTTATTGAGTCTTTTCCTTATGTTATCAAACACAAAAAGGGTAAAGATAATATTATTGCCGATGCTTTGTCACGCCGTTATGCTTTGTTATCTCAACTTGACTTCAAAATATTTGGATTGGAAACTATTAAGGAACAATATGTGCATGATGCTGAATTTAAAGATGTGTTGCAGAATTGTAGAGATGGTAGAACTTGGAACAAGTTCGTCTTCAATGATGGATTTGTGTTCCGTGCTAACAAACTATGCATTCCAGATAGCTCTGTTCGTCTTTTGTTGTTACAGGAGGCGCATGGTGGAGGATTGATGGGACACTTTGGTGTCAAGAAGAACGGAGGATGTTCTTGCTGCACACTTCTTTTGGCCACGTATGCGTCGCGATGTTGAGAGATTTGTGGCACGCTGCACTACTTGTCAAAAAGCTAAGTCTCGCCTTAATCCACATGGTTTATATATGCCTCTTCCTGTTCCTAGTGTTCCTTGGGAGGATATTTCTATGGACTTTGTTTTGGGATTGCCACGAACACAGAAGGGAGGGATATATTTTTGTGTGTTGTGGATCGGTTTTCTAAGATGGCACACTTTATTCCTTGTCATAAAACGGATGATGCTGCGCATGTTGCTGATTTGTTCTTTCGTGAAATTGTTCGTTTGCATGGTGTGCCAAATACTATTGTCTCTGATCGTGATACTAAATTTCTTAGCCACTTTTGGAGAGTTTTTATGGGCTAAGTTGGGGACTAAATTGCTATTTAGTACTACATGTCATCCCCAAACTGATGGTCAAACTGAAGTAGTAAATAGAACTTTGTCTACTATGTTACGGGCTGTTTTAAAGAAGAACTTAAAATTGTGGGAAGAGTTTTACCTCATATAGAATTTGCTTATAATCGTTCATTGCATTCTACCACAAAAGATGTGCCCATTTGAGATTGTGTAGGGTTTTGTTCCTCGTGCACCTATTGATTTATTGCCTTTACCTTCTTCGGTGCAACATAATTTGGATGCTACACAACGCGCTGAAATGATATTAAACTTGCATAAGAACTACTAAGATAACATTGAACACATGAATGCTAAGTATAAACTTGCTGGGGATAAAGGGAGAAAGCATGTTGTGTTTGATGTTGGCGATCTTGTTTGGTTACATTTGCGTAAAGATCGTTTTCCTGATTTACGCAAGTCTAAGTTAATGCACGTGCGGCTGGTCCCTTTAAGGTCTTAGAGAGAATCAATGATAATGCATATAAACTTGAGTTGCCTGCAGATTTTGGTACGGTTAGTCCTACATTTAACATTGCAGATTTGAAGCCTTACTTTGGTGAGGAAGATGAGATTGCGTCGAGGACGACTTCAATTCAAGAAGGGGAGCATGATGGTGGACATCCCTACTATTGATACAACCGTTGTACCTACAGCAACACACATACAAGGACCCATCACAAGAGCTCGTGCCAAACAACTTAACTATCAGGTACTTTCGTTTCTTGGAACTATTCCTTACATACATGAGAATATGATGCTGCCTAAATCAGATAATTTCTTACTCTTAGGAATGATGGACCAAGCATGGATGAGAGGGACAAGCATTGGAGCATGGCCATGCATGGAGATGGCAGCAAGCATGTGATGATCCAAGAGAAGGCCACGGATGAAGATTTCAGAACTTTGAGGCCACCATAATGAAGAAAGAAGGCTTGGACGAAATATTCAAGATCAATACTTTACGAATTCGTCCATAGCATAATATGGTGCTGCGACACCTTTATTTTGGGCCAGGCCCATGTAATTTTCGCAGGATTTTAATTAGCCCTTTTTAGAGTCCGTATTTGAGGGGAAAAGGACTTTTAGGGTTGGATTCGGCCACCACTTCCATGGCTGGCCGAAACCCCACCTTTTCGCCCTTAAATACGCCCCATAGCCGAACTCTAGACTGGGATTTTGTTTAGACATTAAGTTAGCCATAGTCGCAACTTCGCCAAGGCTCGAGCGTCGCAGAGGCCTCTTGTACTTCGCACCTATTCAGGATCCCACCTCCTTCAATAAAGCTTTCCTCTTAATCCGCAATATCTTGATTGCAATATTGGTTCTTACTTGTTCTCGATTTCAGGTAGGAATTAAGACCCTCGCTGGTCAGGCTGATCGTGTTCACGCAGGATCGGTAACCTCCAGGAGATTGGCCTAGCGATTGCATTGGCGCTCGTGCTCGCACGTGTAGTCGGATCGTCAAGCCCGAACTCCACCAAATCGATTATCGCCATCTCATCGAAAGATCGGACACCTTTGCCCTATCATCAAGCTATGATGGCGACCTCTCCGTACGACCTCCACGACGTGAAGCGAACCGGCTACAACCAAGGGCACTTGTGATTCAACAGGAGCAACCTCACATGGACCACCAAGGCCATCGCCGTCGACATGTCCCTTCAACAACAAGGGAAGCATCCGAAGAGGACGAACAAGATCACCATAGACGTGAAGCACTCGAATATCCTCCAAGGCGTCATCATCGACATGATCGTCCACGTCGGCAATATGATGGTCATGACGAGCCTCCTCTCCATCAAGAAGAGGAAGAGCAGCCCTGCGCATGCGGCTCGACGTCCTCCTCGCCACAGGGCGCAAGACAATGCTCCTCGGCACCACCCACGACAAGAACAAGAGCAAGCTCCCCAAGCTCGTCGTGAGGACCATCAACCACCTCCTCGTCCTCAACCCCCCAACCGCGCCAACAAAACGACAAGCTCCCAAGTTCATCGTCAAAACCAAGTTCCACCACCAAACGCGGCACCTCAACAACCGCAAGAGCAACGCAACAATCACCAAGCAAGACATGAGAGCTCGGATGATGATGATGACCGCCAAAATCATGGCAACCGCCGCAACCGGAACCACAATGGAGAAGAAACTTTCGGCAAGCTCACATTCACCATGCCCAAGTTCAACGGTTCCAATGAGCCCGAGGAATATCTCTCTTGGGAACTCAAGGTTGACAAGATCTTCCGCATGCACAACTATAGCAATGAGAAGATGATGGCCATGGCATCCCTCGAGTTTGATGAGTATGCCAACCTTTGGTGGGAACAAGTCCAACTCGCTCGCGAAGCAAAAGAAGAGCCTCCAAACGCAACTTGGCAAGATATGAAGGCTCATATGAGATCCCGCTTTGTTCCTTCACACTACACGCGTGACCTCTTCAACAAGCTTCAAACGCTTAGTCAAGGGACAAAGACCGTGGAAGAGTACTTCAAGCAAATGGAGCTCAACATGATCCGTGCCAACATTGAAGAGCGAGATGAACAAACAATGGCACACTTCCACAATGGCTTGAACCACCCCATCAAGCGCATCACCGAGTTCCAAAAGTACAACAACATGGTTGAGCTTGTGCACATCGCATCCAAGGCCGAGCGTCAAGTGCAAGAGGACATCAAGTACAACAAGCCAAAGACGTACTTCACCTACAAACAAGCATCAACCACTACCCCAACAACACCAAGTGGAAGCTCCTCAAGTACCACCAAGCTTCCCTTCAAGCAAACACTCCCTCAAGGAAAACAGCCCCCAAGTGGCAAAAACACAAGGGATGATCCACCATTCAATGGCGAATGCTACAAGTGTGGAGGAAAAGGGCACAAGTCGAACGCATGTGGGAACAAGAAAGTTTTGTTCATTCATGACAACGGCGATGAAGAATACTTGAGTGAGGAAGAGTTTGATGCAAGAGTTAAGGAAGCCATGGCAAGGCAACATTTGTTAGAGGACCAAGAACTTCTTGTGTGTGAGCATGACGCAAGTCCATCGCTTGTGGTCACAAGGGTCTTGACTACCCAAGTCAATGAGAATGAAGATCAACGCTCGAACATCTTCCAAACTCGTGCCGGCATCAATGGGAAGTCCATCAAAGTTGTTATCGATGGAGGGAGTTGCCATAACCTTGCAAGCACGAAATTGTGTGAGAAACTCAACCTCACCCTCCATCCACATAAACACCCCTACCATATCCAATGGTTAAGTGACCAAGGATCCGTCAAGATCAAGCACACCATCTCGGTGACGTTCTCAATTGGGCACTACAAGGACACGGTGGAATGTGACGTGGTCCCAATGACGGTTTGCCATATGCTGCTCGGAAGGCCGTGGAAATATGACAAGCGTGCTTTGCATGATGGTCACTCAAACACTTATACCTTCAAATGGCTTGATAAAACTTGTGTGTTGCAACCAATGACTCCTAGCTAAATAATTGCGGACAATGCAAAGGCTTTAGCGAGGGCGCAATACACAAAAATAACTTGTGAGAAGAGTGGTGAGCGAGAGAACCACACCATAGTGAGTGAGAGCTACAAGCCAAACTCGAGTGGAAAAACTAAGAGTGTTCTTCTTGCCACCAAAAGTGAGATGAGAGAAGTGCGGAACAACCCATCCATCTTGCACTATGCCCTTATATGCAAGGGACTAGCGCAAGGAACTAACGAATTGACAAATGTTCCTCCTTCTTTGATGGCTATTTTGCAGAAATTCCAAGATGTATTTCCCAAAGAGCTTCCTCATGGCCTTCCTCCTCTTCGTGGAATCGAGCACCGCATCGACCTCATACCCGACGCCCCACTCCCAAACCGCGCCGCGTATCGCACGAACCCGGAAGAGACGAAGGAGATCGAACGCCAAATCAACCAACTCGTCTCCAAAGGTTTGATCCAAATGAAGCGCGACGTGGAGCGCCACGTCCAACGATGCACTACATGTATCCAAGCTAAGTCTAAGTCCAACCCCTTTGGTCTTTATATGCCATTGCCTATTCCTCATGCACCTTGGTCGGACATTAGCATGGACTTTGTGTTAGGCTTGCCTAGATCTAAACATGGACATGACTCTATATTTGTAGTAGTGGATCGCTTTTCAAAAATGGCACATTTCATTCCGTTCCATAAGACCGATGATGCTTCACATGTAGCAAATTTGTTTTTTAGGGAAATAATTCGGCTACACGGTGTACCAAGAACAATCGTGATGCAGCCCGACCTACGGTCGTTACTACATCAAGGTCTCCAACTTACGCCAAGTCGTCATGGACTCCAAAGGTGAATCTGTTCCTCTATGCGAGCCCCCTTCCTGCCCTATTGAATGGTACGCTACTTCATACTCCGTCACATATGCATGATAGGTTCACACCGACCAGTACGGAGGCAAGGGAGGAAGCCCGGAACATCAAGCCCGACAAGACGGAGGCTTGGAAGAGGAGACAGAAGAAGACATGTCGGCAGCTGCCAGGTCCAAGCGGTACTACCGGTTGTGGGAACCGGTACTACCGGTCAGCGGTACTACCGCCCCCTTCTACCGCTCGCTACTGATGGCTCCAACGGATGCTCCAAGACTGCAAGCGGTACTACCGGTCCCAGAGCGGTACTACCGGTGATGACCGGTACTACCGGTCCTAAGTCCGGTACTACCGGTCATGTCTGCATGCGCGCACCAGTTGGGCCACAGCCCATGTATTCCCCTTTACTTACCTATTCGCCTAGTTTATCCCCAAACTACCCTTGTTTAGTGGCTGGCCTATAAATAGAGCCCCCACCCCTCATGTATCCCTTAGGCATAGATGATAGACTAAAGAAAACCCCCATTGTGGAATCTCTAGTTTTGCCTCATCCCCTTTACCAAGGGGACCGACTATCGTCACCAACCTCGATTGGACTTTGCATCACGCATCCATCGTTGAACAAGGCCTTGGAGTTCATGTCTCATCTCCAAGTTGTCAAGACCCTCCCCAAGGTGTTCTTCCCTCTCCGATGTGGATTTGAGGGAGCACGTTGACCGATCTTTCCTTGCGAGGATTCTATCGGACCGGTGGCCGCCGTTCGGGAGCAATCGGCCTTGTATCGTGTGAGTTCTGCGTGTGTTCATCGTGTTCTTCGCAAGGTGTGTGTTCGCTTCCGCTACATTCTCCCTTTCCCCTTGCTTTCCCATCGATTTGACCACGAGATCCGTGAAGATCGGGCACCCAAGAGGTTAACCCCTCCATCAAATCGTCTCCGACCACGACGTAAAATTCATGAGCTACTTCTGGAAAACTCTCATGGCCAAGCTCGGCATCAAGCTCCTCTTCTCGTCCGCATCGCATCCTCAAACCGATGGACAAACCGAGGTCGTCAATCGAAGTCTTGGCACACTCCTCCGGATATTGATAAAGAAGAACCTTAAAGACTGGGAGGAATGTATTCCACACGCCGAGTTCGCCTACAACCGCGCCAAGCAGTCCACCACCATGAGGAGCCCGTTCATGATCGTCTACGGTTCGAGCCTCTCACCGCGCTCGATATCCTTCCACTACCACTTCATGAACGTGCCAATATGGACGTTGTCAAGCGCGCCCACACAATGAAGAAACTCCATGGAGACACAAGAGCTACGATCGAGCAACAAGTCCTTCGCCAAGCATCAAGACTAAACAAGAACAAGAAAGAGATGATCTTCGAAGAGGGCGACCTTGTGTGGATACACTTAAGTAAAGACCGCTTCCCCAAGGAACGCGACTCCAAACTCAAGCCAAGAGGTGATGGACCATTCAAAGTGCTCAAGAGGATCAACAACAACGCTTATATCATCGATATCCCAACATCAAAGTATCTTGTGAGCTCGACATTCAGTGTCAGGGACCTCTCACCCTACCATGGGGAAGATGAAGTTGCGAAGGTTGAAGAGTCGAGGACGACTCTTTCCCAAGGGGGGCGAGCTGATGCAGCCCGTCCTACGACCGCTACTACATCTACTCCCACGAGCTCCCCAAGTGGACCCATGACTCGCGCCCGAGCCAAACTCCTTCAAGCTAAGGTGAACTCGCTCCTCTCCTTGTGTGACTTCGATACACCCTTGGATGGCCTTCTACTTCATACCCATACCTTGTGCATCATCAGGTACGAAGAGAAGGACCCACAGGACGGAGGAGCACCAGCAGAAGAGACCAAACGCTCTCTGTCGCCAGCGGTACTACCGGACCTGGCGACCGGTACTACCGCTCGGCGGCACTACCGCCCCCTGCTACCGCCAACAACAGAAGACCCCAGCGCTAGCCAAATGCTCTCTGTCACTGGCGGTACTACCGGCCCCGGATCCGGTAGTACCGGGCGACGGCACTACCGCCCCCTGCTACCGGCACCAACAGAAGGCCCCAGCGCAAGTCCCAGGACGACAAGCGGTACTACCGGGCCAGGAAGCGGTACTACCGCATGACCGGTACTACGTGCCGAGCTGGACCGGTACTACCAGACGACATAGAACCTGATCATGTTAAGTCGGCCCAGCGCCTTGTAACCCTCTCTATATTTCTCTATTTTTTCCCAAAATACCCCTGTTTATGTGGTTGGCCTATATATAGCCCCCACCCTCCATTGTAAACCCTAGACTTGGATAATAATAGATTAAGGAAACCCTTTGAGGAACTTATATCTATTGGTCTCATGCTCCTACCAAGGAGCACCGGATTATCCACCCACCTCTTGGATCTTGCCTAGTGCGTTCAAGTTGTACAAGGCCTTGGGTTCTCGGTTTCTCGCCCCCAAGTCGACAAGATCTCACCAAGCACCTCGCCCCCCGTTGTTGGCGTGGAGAGCGAGCTTCGCCCAACACCGATCCTAGGGATTATGTTGGACCGGTTGCCACCGGCGTGAGATATCGGCGTGTATCGTGTTTTGTGTGCGTGAGTTCGTCGGGTTCTTCGCATGCGTGTATTCGTGGATTTCATCCCCTTTCCCCCTTCCACCGCTTTACCCTCGATTCCCGTGGAGATTCGCGAAAGATCGGGCCAACCCAAGGGTTACCCCATAACAGAATATCTGTGGAGCTCTGGGAAGGCTTAGCAAGAGGGGTTAGCAATTATCAAAACAACAATGCAAAAGTTGAAAGAATGCTCAACGACGGTACTGTGCTGGTCCTAGGCTAGACCGTACTAGAGACGCGAGCCTAGATCACCAACGATGTCACGACGCGACACAACAAGCAATGTATGATGATATAGCACCCTGAAAAGCGAACCGAGATGCAGAAAATCACTATGATGGCGAGTGTCTAGAACTGATCTACGGGGTCTAAAAATAGGTTAGCCCCAAAAATTTTTTTTTCGAAATTTTTTAATTTTCTCCGGAAAGCGCGCCGGCGCCAAAAAAATACCGCTATAACGGCCGATGGATAAAAGTGATCCCGGGGGTCAAAAACTAGTATAGCCAGATTTTTTTTTTGCTCTCCTTCTCGACTTACGACCGGAATCGGAGCTCGACACGGACTTTAGCTTAAGACGGAAACAACAAAGGAGAGTAAAAAGAAATAACTACGAAACAATAACTCTACTTGGACTCGTATCGCGGCAGGAAAACTGATCGGATCTGTGTAGCGGTAGGAAGGCGGTGGCGGAGTATTAGGGTTTATGGTGGCTGGGTATATGGCGGCGGAATATGGTGGCGGAATATGGTGGTGGTGATCGGCGAGTGTGGCGGTGACTACTATGATCAGAACTCAAAACTCTAAGGGACGAGACACTAAGACCAGCAACTCGACGCGACGATGTAGACACAAATTCAACAATGCAAAAACTAAAAAGATAATGCGAGGCGTAGATTGGTTATGGGATGGATCTAAACTCTAACTGTGTTTTTGGCTTTTTCGTGGGTTATAGGTAAAAACAGATCTAATCTACGAAAACAGTAAAATCTCACCGAGCAACCTGAAATCTGATACCACTTGATAGGGCAAAGGTGTCCGATCTTTTGATGAGATGGCGATAATCGATTTGGTGGAGTTCGGGCTTGACGATCCGACTACAAGTGCGAGCACGAGCGCCAATGCAATCGCTAGGCCAATCTCCTGGAGGTTACCGATCCTGCGGGAACACGATCAGCCTGACCAGCGAGGGTCTTAATTCCTACCTGAAATCGAGAACAAGTAAGAACCAATATTGCAATCAAGATATTGCGGATTAAGAGGAAAGCTTTATTGAAGAGGTGGGATCCTGAATAGGTGCGAAGTACAAGAGGCCTCTGCGACGCTCGAGCCTTGGCTAAGTTGCTACGATGGCTAACTTAATGTCTAAACAAAATCCGAGTCTAGGGTGACGGCTCTAGGGAGTATTTAAGGGCGAAAAGGTGGGGTTTCGGCCAGCCATGGAAGTGGTGGCCGTATCCAACCCTAGAAGTCCTTTTCCCCTCAAATACGGACTCTAAAAAGTGGCTAATTAAAATCCTGCGGAAATTACATGGGCCTGGCCCAAAATAAAAGTTGTCGCAGCACCATATTAAGCTATGGACGAATTCGTGAAGTATTGATCTTGAATATTTTGTCCAAGCCTTCTTTCTTCATTATGGTGGCCTCAAAGTTCTGAAATCTTCATCCGTGGCCTTCTCTTGGATCATCACATGCTTGCTGCCATCTCCATGCATGGCCATGCTCCAATGCTTGTCCCTCTCATCCATGCTTGGTCCATCATTCCTAAGAGTAAGAAATACATCTGATTTAGGCAGCATCATATTCTCATGTATGTGAGGAATAGTTCCAAGAAACGAAAGTACCTGATAGTTAAGTTGTTTGGCATGAGATCTTGTGATGGGTCTTTTTATGTGTGTAGCTGTAGGTACAACGGTTGTATCAATAGAAGGGATGTCCACATCATCGATGCGGTGCTCGATTCCACGAAGAGGAGGTAGGCCATGAGGAAGCTTTTCGGGAAATACATCGTGGAATTCCTGCAAAATAGCCATCAAAGAAGGAGGAACATTTGTCAAGTCATTAGTTCCTTGCGCTAGTCCCTTGCAAATAAGGACATAGTGCAATATGGATGGGTTGTTCCGCACTTCTCTCATCTCACTTTTGGTGGCAAGAAGAACACTCTTAGTTTTTCCACTCGAGTTTGGCTTGTGGCACTCACTCACTATGGTGTGGTTCTCTCGCTCACCACTCTTCTCACAAGGTGTTTTTGTGTATTGCGCCCTCGCTAAAGCCTTTGCATTATCCGCAATTATTTGGCTAGGATTCATTGGTTGCAACACACAAGTTTTATCAAGCCATTTGAAGGTATAATGATGCAGCCCGACCTACGGTCGTTACTACATCAAGGTCTCCAACTTATGCCAAGTCGTCATGGACTCCAAAGGTGAATCCGTTCCTCTATGCGAGCCCACTTCCTACCCTAGTGAATGGCACGCTACTTCATACTCTGTCACATATACATGATAGGTTCACACCGACCAGTACGGAGGCAAGGGAGGAAGCCCTGAACATCAAGCCCGACAAGACGGAGGCTTGGAAGAGGAGACGGAAGAAGACAGGTCGATAGCTGCCAGGTCCAAGCGGTACTACCGGTTGTCGGAACCGGTACTACCGGTCAGCGGTACTATCGCCCCCTTCTACCGCTCGCTACTGACGGCTCCAACGGATGCTCCAAGACCGCAAGCGGTACTACCGGTGCTAGAGCGGTACTAACGGTGATGACCGGTACTACCGGTCCTAAGTCCGGTACTACCGGTCATGTGTGCCTACGCGCACCTGTTGGGCCATAGCCCATGTATTCCCCTTACTTACCTATTCGCCTAGTTTATCCCCAAACTACCCTTGTTTAGTGGCTGGCCTATAAATAGAGCCCCCACCCCTCATGTATCCCTTAGGCAAAGATGATAGACTAAAGACAACCCCCATTGTGGAATCTCTAGTTTTTCCTCATCCCCTTTACCACGGGGACCGACTATCGTCACCAACCTCGATTGGACTTTGCATCACGCATCCATCGTTGAACAAGGCCTTGGAGTTCGATGTCTCGTCTCCAAGTTGTCAAGACCCTCCCCAAGGTGTTGTTCCCTCTCGATGTGGATTTGAGGGAGCACGTTGACCGATCTTTCCTTGCGAGGATTCTATCGGACCGGTGGCCACCGTTCGGGAGCAATCGGCCTTGTATCGTGTGAGTTTTGCGTGTGTTCATCGTGTTCTTCGCGAGGTGTGTGTTCGCTTCCGCTACCTTCTCCCTTTCCCCTCGCTTTCCCATAGATTTGACCACGAGATCCGTGAAGATCGGGCACCCAAGAGGTTAACCCCTCCATCATCTGGTATCAGCAGCTTTTGGTTGCCACGGATTTCTCATCGATTTGGTCTTTCCCCATAAATTTGAAAATTCTACCAAAAATAGCCCCAATTCGTGTTTTGATCGATCTGTGATTTGAGTGCGTTTTGGTAGGTTTTGATCCGTGGATTACTTGCTAAACTTGTTGATCTACCTTCCTTTGCGTTCCCATGGCCTAATTCCTTGATTTCCCCCTTCGATTTGGTGCTTTTCTTGAAGATTTTCCGCCCAAATCACCCCAAAATCGCGAAAACGCGTCAAATCTGGGCGTCCCAGGTCCAAGCAGTACTACCGGGTCCAAAATCCGGTACTACCGCACTTAACCGGTACTACCGGGCTCAAAAATCCGGTACTACCGCCCTATACTGATCAAAAACAGCAAGTTCCAGATTTCAGCCTCTCACCGTTTTGAGCATAACTTTTGCATTCGAACTCGGATTTTGGTGTTCTTTAGCTCGTTTCGAAGAGGAGGAGCTCTACATCATCATCCACGTGGTTCATGCTATCTACTCCATCCAAATTCCGTGACCAAGGCGGAATCCAACAATAAAGGGTGAAGATCGTCGACGAAAGGTATAAACATTCCGCGACTTCTCCCCACTTGCATTCCTTTGTGAACCCCACTATCTTTGCGAGCAACAAACACCTATTGAGACTAGTTCCTCTTATGATTGCTTGGGCTATGCACATTTGATACCTTGTAGATTCCGAGCAAACATTGTGAGCGCTATCTCATATAGTTATCTTGTATAGTTGTTGGCACAAGGAAGAGACAAGTGAAAAATAGAAAGAAAAAAAAATAGAAAAAGAAAAAGGAAAAGAGAAAATAAAGAGATATACAAGTGCCTCATAGAATAGGAAGCGCAAGCTCGATGAACATCAAATAGGTGGTACTTATTATGCATATCTTGTAGCCCACCAATCTTATGCAATCGAACTAGCGTCTCTCCTTGTACTTGTGTGACACGAGCTTATAGTCTTTGCTAGGTAATCATTTGGTTCTTAGCTCACTTTCTCCGTCGCACAAGTCCCATTTATCCCACCGTGTGTGTTTCCTTGTACATATTTCCTATCTTGTGGATTGACTTGTTTGCTTTGTGATCATTGTGGTTCTTTACTTGCCAATACAACATCTTGATTTCGGATTGGTTCTTGACATGCCACTTTCCATACCTATCCACCATAGACCTTGTGTGTGTTTTTTTTTTGGTTCGTAGTTGGTTTTGGTGTTCCGCGTGAACTTCAATTTGCTTGGTTTATTGCTCTCAAGTGTGGCCACTTGTACGATACGATCTTCCAAGGTAAAGTAAGGTTTGACGTTGTATCCCTAACTCCCACTACCACTTCCATATACACCACTTGGTCTTGTGCATCATGTCTTGGGACTCCGGAACCGAGGATGATATCTATGAAGAATCCATGATGAGCCACCATGACTACGACTCCACAAGTATAGAGGACATGACGGAGCACAACACCGACAATGGCTCCGCATGCTTTGAGGACCCGGAGTACTACATCTACGACGACTCCACATGCATGGAAGACATGGAGATCTACGTCGACAATGGCTCCTCATGCATGGAGCCTATGGAGCACTACACCGACAATGGCTCCACATGCTTGGGTGATATGGAGTACTACACCAAGAACTACTCCCCAAGCATGGACGACTTCGAGTGCGACATCGATGACGCCTCGCCAAGCATGGAGGACACGGAGAACTTCATCGACTTTGATGGCACCTCCATGAGCCATGAAGAATTCCTCCACCGTGTGGAGATGGAAGCCTACTACGCCAAGCAAGAGGAGGCGCATCATCAAGATTCCATGACCTTCAAGGCCAAGCGTGCCACACCAAAGGGCACCACCTACTTCGACGATCCACCTCCAAGGCGACATGTGCCACCACCTAGATGGCGTCAAGCGCCACCATCTCCAAGGCACCAACCTCCATCACCTCCAAGGCGTCAAGCTCTACCATCTCCAAGGCGCCAAGCTTCATCACCGCCAAGGCGCCAAGCTCCAACTCCTATCCAAACAAGAGTGGCGTCCAAACATCATATGCATCAAGAGGCGCCAAGAAACAAGACTCTTCATCGACAAACATCCTCTCATGAGCATCTCCACCATAAAGAGGATACAAGACATCGTCAAAGGCATCTTTGCCATAAAGACGAAGAATTCATGATGAGCACCAACCATAATGCGAAAGCAAGCTCAAGAAGGCACCACAAGCACAAGAAGAGTGCCAAGGCAAATGATCATCATCGCGAGTGTCATGTGGACGACCAAGTGCGCCACCTACATCAACCATCGCAAGGCACGCCAATGACCTCCGTCGACACCATCATAGGGCACCTTCAACTATTCGTGCCACCACCACAATGGCACCAAGAGCAAGCCTTCCTCCACGCCATCAAACTTCAATGCCTACGCTTGACTTCCACAACCTCGCCAATGAGGAAAATGTAGACCTCTACTTCGCCAAGTTGGATAGCATGAGCCTACCTCCACCACTACTACGTGATGGCCACGAGACGGTCGAGCATGGGATTTTCCCTTTAACCATGGAGGAGAGCGATGATGCCCATCTTATGGCATCCAACCTTGGAGGCGACAAGGTCAAGCATGGTGAACATGGGATTTTCCCTTGACCAAAGGAGGCGCATGGAGTTGAGGAAACCGAGTCTACCCCCATATGCTTGAGTGATGATGTGGTACCAATCCCATGTGAGTATGAGAGCCACTTAGCCCACTTGAGTGAGAACAAGAATGAGATGAGTGACTCCACCTTATGTGAGATTGAGTGCTTCCACTTGGAGGGCATGAGTCATACTCCTAGTGAGTGGAGAGTGGTAGTTGATAGGTCAAGTGAGACCATTTTGATTTCTAACAACTTACCCTCTACCTCTAGTGTGTTCTCTTGTGTTGTGCTAGGTTCCATGGAGGAAGACGCCCGATGCTATGAAGCAATGATGCCTCGAATGGAGAAGATGTACATGGTAGATGCTACGCCATGGATACATCAAGAAGATGAAGTCGTCCACAAGGAGGCCACTACTTCCACAACACCCACTTCATATGAGAGGTATGAACAAGGTAACAATAAGGGTGTTGATGATGCCATGATCACACTAGTGGACATGATGAATTGTGAGGATATGCATGCTATGGATGATACTTGTGACATTACATATGCTTCATCCACTTTCCCATCTGATGATTTGCCTTTGCATAATATTGATCATGTGGAATTGTTTGATTGCGATACCATTGCCATAAACATGCCATGCTATGCATCTTGTGTGTATCCTCCAATTGCTTTGGACTTGCCTTGTCATGCTAGTCATTCAATTTCTCCCGTTGCTTGCGATAAGATGAATGCTTGCTATTTCACTTGTTTTGCTTGCAACAATATTGATCATATGCGTTATAATGAGATGGCCCCCATAGCTTTCTAAATTTTTGGAGATTTTGATGATTGCCATGATAAGCATGTTCCCCACTTGCATACTCACCATGCATCACTTTCATACTTGATTGACATCAATGGTGATGTGCACAAGAAGAGATACGTCATGATGGATGATGTGTATCTCTACCATGCATACACATTCTCCCTTTTGTGTATGATGTGTGTAGGTACCCGCATTATCATGTCAACCTCGGTTGAGCACGAGTTGACAAAAAGAGCTCTTGAGAGCATCCCACAAGTGAGTTCAAGATCGAACCCAGCTCTGATACCTTTTGCATGCTTTGCATCTTTCATGTTGACAAATTGGTCTTTCCTATGGTTTGATTGCAAGCATGTTAATGGTATTATCTCCCCTTGTGACATTCATGTTTCTTCACATCTAGATAATGATGTTTTGTGTGTTGTAACAAAAATGTTGAACATTTTCTCTTTCCGATGTTTTGGGTGCAACCACAATTCCATTAAGAGCATGAATTATCATGAGAGCTTCCAAGAATCTCGTCTTGTTGTTGCAACACACATAAGGACCACATGCTCTTTCATTTGGTTTGTTTGCAAACATAATACTTTTGTTTTGGATATGCTTCCTTGTGTGTTTTTGCCAAATTCTCCTATTCTTGCATCAAAGATGTTGTTTGAAATTTGGACCCAATGCTTTGAATGCCCCACTTATATGTTATATGGAGTTTTTGAGTTCCCACATTTGGATGATGTTCAAACGATTTCCATGCACATTGACCTTGCATATGCATCCCGTTCTATACATGCATTATGCTAATAGTGTTGTGAAGAAGAATGGACATGCCACATTTGACATGCTCCACTATCACGCACGAAAATATTTTGCTTGGTCTTTGTTGTGTGAAGGTACAAGTGCATACACGTCAACCTCTACCAACCCCGTGTTGACAAGAAGAACCGAAGAGAGTTACCTATGGCTACCCTTCATCGAGCTATCTCTACAAGCTAAGGTGACTTCCTTCTACTTGAGGACTCATGCTATAATCTTCATGAATTGGCTACACTTTGAGTGTTGCTTCGCTTTTGTTGTGAGCTTTGTAGGCTTCATGGAAGGTGAAGGAACATTGAAGAGTTGTCAAGTCAATCTTCCCGAGGACGACTATATGGTGAACCCCAGGATCAAGGATGTCCTTCGACCTCTTCTACTTCGTGATGAACATGGAGAGTCGAGGACGACTCTTTTTGAAGGGAGGGGAGATGATGCATCCCGACCTACGGTCGTTACTACATCAAGGTCTCCAACTTATGCCAAGTCGTCATGGACTCCAAAGGTGAATCCGTTCCTCTATGCGAGCCCACTTCCTACCCTAGTGAATGGCATGCTACTTCATACTCCGTCACATATGCATGATAGGTTCACACCGACCAGTACGGAGGCAAGGGAGGAAGCCCGGAACATCAAGCCCGACAAGACGGAGGCTTGGAAGAGGAGACGGAAGAAGACAGGTCGATAGCTGCCAGGTCCAAGCGGTACTACCGGTTGTCGGAACCGGTACTACCGGTCAGCGGTACTATCGCCCCCTTCTACCGCTCGCTATTGACGGCTCCAACGGATGCTCCAAGACCGCAAGCGGTACTACCGGTGCTAGAGCGGTACTACCGGTGATGACCGGTACTACCGGTCCTAAGTCCGGTACTACCGGTCATGTGTGCCTACGCGCACCTGTTGGGCCACAGCCCATGTATTCCCCTTACTTACCTATTCGCCTAGTTTTATCCCCAAACTACCCTTGTTAGTGGCTGGCCTATAATAGAGCCCCCACCCCTCATGTATCCCTTAGGCATAGATGATAGACTAAAGACAACCCCCATTGTGGAATCTCTAGTTTTGCCTCATCCCGTTTACCAAGGGGACCGACTATCGTCACCAACCTCGATTGGACTTTGCATCACGCATCCATCGTTGAACAAGGCCTTGGAGTTCGATGTCTCGTCTCCAAGTTGTCAAGACCTTCCCCAAGGTGTTCTTCCCTCTCCGATGTGCATTTGAGGGAGCACGTTGACCGATCTTTCCTTGCGAGGATTCTATCGGACCGGTGGCCGCCGTTCGGGAGCAATCGGCCTTGTATCGTGTGAGTTTTGCGTGTGTTCATCGTGTTCTTCGCGAGGTGTGTGTTCGCTTCCGCTACCTTCTCCCTTTCCCCTCGCTTTCCCATCGATTTGACCACGAGATCCGTGAAGATCGGGCACCCAAGAGGTTAACCCCTCCATCATATAAGTGTTTGAGTGACCATCATGAAAAGCACGCTTGTCATTTTGCCACGGCCTTCCGAGCAACATATGGCAAACCGTCATTGGGACCACGTCACATTCCACCGTGTCCTTGTAGGGTCCAATTGAGAACGTTACCGAGACGGTGTGCTTGATCTTGACGGACCCATGGTCACTTAGACATTGTATATGGTAGGGGTGTTTATGCGGATGGAGGGTGAGGTTGAGTTTCTCACACAATTCTGTGCTTGCAATATAGTGGCAACTCCCTCCATCGATGTCAACTTTGATGGACTTCCCATTGATGCCGGCACGAGTTTGGAAGATGTTCGAGCGTTGGTCTTCATTCTCATTGGCTTGGGTAGTTAAGACCCTTGCGACCACAAGCGATGGACTTGCGTCATGCTCACACACAAGGAGTTCTTGGTCCTCTTCCAAATGTTGCCTTGCCATGGCTTCCTTGACCCTTGCATCAAACTCTTCTTCACTCAAGTATTCTTCATCGCCGTTGTCATGGATGAACAAAACTTTCTTGTTTCCACATGCGGCCGACTTGTGTCCTTTGCCTCCACACTTGTAGCATTCACCATTGAATGGTTGATCATCTGATGTGGCCATCTCTACTATTGATACAACCGTTGTACCTACAGCAACACACATACAAGGACCCATCACAAGATCTCGTGCCAAACAACTTAACTATCAGGTACTTTCGTTTCTTGGAACTATTCCTCACATACATGAGAATATGATGCTGCCTAAATCAGATATATTTCTTACTCTTAGGAATGATGGACCAAGCATGGATGAGAGGGACAAGCATTGGAGCATGGCCATGCATGGAGATGGCAGCAAGCATGTGATGATCCAAGAGAAGGCCACGGATGAAGATTTCAGAACTTTGAGACCACCATAATGAAGAAAGAAGGCTTGGACGAAATATTCAAGATCAATACTTTACGAATTCGTCCATAGCTTAATATGGTGCTGCGACACCTTTATTTTGGGCCAGGCCCATGTAATTTTCGCAGGATTTTAATTAGCCACTTTTTAGAGTCCGTATTTGAGGGGAAAAGGACTTTTAGGGTTGGATTCGGCCACCACTTCCATGGCTGGCCGAAACCCCACCTTTTCGCCCTTAAATACTTGTTACGGGGTAACCCCATGGGGTGGCCCGATCTTTCATGAATTCCACGAGAAACGAGGGGAAAGCGGTGGTCGGGGGAGGAAGGGGATGAAAACCACGAACACACGCACACAAAACACGATACACGCCGATCCCTCATGCCGGTGGCAACCGGTCCAACATAATCCCTAGGATCGGTGTTGGGCGAAGCTCCCTCTCCACGCCAACAACGGGGGACGAGGTGCTTGGTGAGATCTTGACGACTTGGGGGCGAGAAACCGAGTACCCAAGGCCTTGTACAACTTGAACGCACTAGGCAAGATCCAAGATGAGGGTGGACAATAGGTGCTCCTTGGTAGGAGCATGAGACCAATAGATTAAAAGATCCTCAAGGGGTGTATTAATCTATCATTATCCAAGTCTAGGGTTTACATATGAGGGGTGGGGCTATATATAGGCCAACCACATAAACAGGGGTAGTTCTGGAAATAAACTGGAAGTTTGGGCGAAATTGGGGGTTATATGGGCCAGGCCCAAAAGGCTTTAACATGCCTGGCGACGGTCGGTCCGGAGACTCCGGTCTGGGGTCCGGAGACTCCGGTCTGGGGTCCGGAGACTCCGGTCAATCTCCGGACCCGTCTCCGGAGGGGGCTTCTGGCTGTCCCGGGCTTGGGTCTCCGGTCTGGACCGGAGGAAGGTCCGGAGACTCCGGTGTAGGAGACCGGAGACTCCGGTCTACACCGGAGACTCCGGTCTACACCGGAGACTCCGGTGTGCAGAGCTCTAGCAGCTTCTTCTCCTGGTCCTGCTTCCTTGGTGGCTTGGTGTGGTGGTGTTGCTTCATATCTGAGGATACACAACGTAGATGCATAAAGTAGCAAGCCATCCAAAGGTAGGACAAAGTCACATGAGGAAAGGAGCGAGTTAACCTTGGCTTGTAGGAGCTTGGCACGGGCACGAGTCATTGGTCCACTTGGGGGACTAGGTGTTGTCGATGGAGGTGCGTCCGTAGGACGGGCTGCATCAGCTCCCCCCCTTGGGAAAGAGTCGTCCTTGACTCTTCAACCTTCTCAACTTCATCTTCGCCATGGTAGGGTGAGAGGTCCTTGACATTGAATGTCGGGCTCACAAGATACTTGGATGTTGGGATATCTATGATGTAGGCGTTGTTGTTGATCCTCTTTAGCACTTTGAACGGTCCATCACCTCTTGGCTTGAGTTTGGAGTCGCGGTCCTTGGGGAAGCGGTCTTTACTCAAGTGTATCCACACAAGGTCACCTTCTTCGAAGATCATCTCTTTCTTGTTCTTGTTTAGCTTTGATGCTTGG
>CAJUWN010001015.1:0-48176 GCA_910589765.1 Avena atlantica
ACAAGCCTTCTTACACGACTCGAAGTAAATGTCTTGGGTCTTGATGACATCAAATTTTTTATTGTCCGACCCCTTCTTTGGACCAATTTTTGCAAAATGTTCAATAGACAAAGGTATTGATGATTTCTATTTGCATAGGTTTTTCTTTTCAAACAAAACAAGCTTTGCATTTCGAAATCGTCTCTCCAACTTTTGCTTCTTCAAGAGTCCCATGGTGGAGGCCTTATGGTCACTTTGGCCGTGACAAGAACTCAAGACTTATGACCTGCTCTAACTCACTACTTTTGGCAAATATGAAGTGCGACGTGGAGCGCCACATCCAACGATGCACTACATGTATCCAAGCTAAGTCTAAGTCCAACCCCTTTGGTCTTTATATGCCATTGCCTATTCCTCATGCACCTTGGTCGGACATTAGCATGGACTTTGTGTTAGGCTTGCCTAGATCTAAACATGGTTGATTCTATATTTGTAGTAGTGGATCGCTTTTCAAAAATGGCACATTTCATTTCGTGCCATAAGACCGATGATGCTTCACATGTAGCAAATTGTTTTTTCAGGGAAATAATTCGGCTACACGGTGTACCAAGAACAATCGTCTCGACCGTGATGTAAAATTCATGAGCTACTTCTGGAAGACTCTCATGGCCAAGCTCGGCATCAAGCTCCTCTTCTCGTCCGCCTCGCATCCTCAAACCGATGGACAAACCGAGGTCGTCAACCGAAGTCTTGGCACCCTCCTCCGGGGTGTTGATAAAGAAGAACTTTAAAGACTGGGAGGAATGTATTCCACACGCCGAGTTCGCCTACACCCGCGCCAAGCACTCCACCACCATGAGGAGCCCGTTCATGATCGTCTATGGCTTTGAGCCCCTCACCGCACTCGATATCCTTCCACTACCTCTTCATGAACGTGCCAATATGGACGTGGTCAAACGTGCCCAAACAATGAAGAAATCCATGAAGACACAAGAGCTACGATCGAGAAACAAGTCCTTCGCCAAGCATCAAAGCTAACAAGAACAAGAAAGAGATGATCTTCGAAGAAGGTACCTTGTGTGGATACACTTGAGTAAAGACCGCTTCCCCAAGGACCGCGACTCCAAACTCAAGCCAGAGGTGATGGACCGTTCAAAAGTGCTAAAGAGGATCAACAACAACGCCTACATCATAGATATCCCAAATCCAAGTATCTTGTGAGCCCGACATTCAATGTCAAGGACCTCTCACCCTACCATGGCGAAGATGAAGTTGAGAAGGTTGAAGAGTCAGGACGACCTTTTCCCAGGGGGGGGGAGCTGATGCAGCCCGTTCTACGGACGCACCTCCATCTAAAACACCTAGTTCCCCAAGTGGACCAATGACTCGCGCCCGTGCCAAGCTCCTACAAGCCAAGGTTAACTCGCTCCTTTCCTCATGTGATTTGGCCTACCTTTGGATGGCTTGCTACTTCATGCATCTACGTTGTGTATCCTCAGATATGAAGCAACACCACCACACCAAGCCACCAAGGCAGTAGGAACCAGGAGAGAAAGAAGCCACTCGAGCGCTGACAACCGGAGTCTCCGGACCTTCCTCCGGTCCAGACCGGAGACTCGAGCCCGGGACAGCCAGAAGCCCCCTCCGGAGACGGGTTCGGAGATGACCGGAGTCTCCGGCCCAGACCGGAGTCTCCGGACCACCGACGCCAGGCATGTTAAAGCCTTTTGGGCCTGGCCCATGTACCCCCAATTTCGCCCCCAAACTTTCAGTTTTATTCCAGAACTACCCCTGTTTATGTGGTTGGCCTATATAAAGCCCCACCCCTCATATGTAAACCTAGACTTGGATAATGATAGATTAAGACACCCCTTTGAGGATATTTTAATCTATTGGTCTCATGCTCCTACCAAGGAGCACCTATTGTCCACCCCCCTCTTGGATCTTGCCTAGTGCGTTCAAGTTGTACAAGTCCTTGGGTTCTCGTTTTCTCGCCCCCAAGTCGTCAAGGCCTCACCAAGCACCTCGTCCCCCGTTGTTAGCGTGGAGAGAAAGCTTCGCCCAAACGATCCTAGGGATTATGTTGGACCGGTTGCCACCAGCGTGAGAGATCGGCGTGTATCGTGTTTTGTGTGCGTGTGTTCGTGGTTTTCATCCGTTCTTCCCCCGACCACCGCTTTTTCCCTCGTTTCTCGTGGAATTCGTGAAAGACGGGCCAACCAAGGGTTACCCATAACAACGGCACTACCGCCCCCCGCTACCGGCACCAACAGAAGGCCCCAGCGCAAGTCCAGGACGACAAGCGGTACTACCGGGCCAGGAGGAAGCGGTACTACCGCATGACCGGTACTACCGGTCGAGCTGGACCGGTACTACGGACGACACAGAACTTGATCGTGTTAAGTCGGCCCAGCGCCTTTTAACCCTCTCTATATTTTGCTATTTGTTCCCAAAATACCCCTGTTTATGTGGTTGGCCTATATATAGCCCCCACCCTCCATTGTAAACCTAGACTTGGATAATAATAGATTAAGGAAAAACTTTGAGGAACTTATATCTATTGGTCTCATGCTCCTACCAAGGAGCACCGGATTATCCACCCACCTCTTGGATCTTGCCTAGTGCGTTCAAGTTGTACCAAGGCCTTGGGTTCTTGGTTTCTCGCCCAAGTCGAAAGATCTCACAAAGCACCTCGTCCCCCGTTGTTGGCGTGGAGAGCGAGCTTCGCCCAACACCGATCCTAGAGATTATGTTGGACCGGTTGCCACCGCGTGAGATATTGGCGTGTATCGTGTTTTGTGTGCGTGAGTTCGTCGGGTTCTTCGTGTGCGTGTGTTCGTGGATTTCATCCCTTTCCCTCTTCCACCGCTTTACCCTCGATTCCGCGGAGATTCGTGAAAGATCGGGCCAACCCAGGGTACCCCATACATATTGGTATCAAGAGCAAGGTTGATCACGAATTTCCCCCAATTTTTATTTATCCCATTAAAATCGAAAATCCCACCAATTTTCCTTCGGATCGATCTCTGGATTTGGTGAGTTTTTCATGGTTTTGGTCCATAGATCTGTTGCTTTTGGAGTCGATCTATAGCCCCTGTTGTTCCTAGCCCAGCCTTTCGGTCAGATTTCCCAGGAATTTGGGTTTGTGTCAAGTGGATCTCGTTTTCGTTTGTTCTGTGACCAGCGGTACTACCGGTCGAGCAGGCAGTACTACCGCCGTCCGGTACTACCGGCCCTGCCAGGCGGTACTACCGCCAGTCACAGAAGAAACTTTCTTCTTCTCTTGACGCCTCATTTTGTTTGCTGACTTTTCCCCTTTAGCTTGTTCGTGTTTCGTGTTTCTCGCCATTTTAACACAAGCTTCCGCATCAAGTCACCCACGCTCATCGACAACGCGACACTCGAACATCATCCCCCACCACCGGTTGCAAGTCGTAACAATACCAAAGGTATAACTTGCAACACCTTGACAACCCCATATCTTCCTTTGTGTGTATCTATCCTATGAGAGCAACTCATTTGTGTTTGTCTAAGCATTGTGCACTGCCTTCGGAAAGTGAGAGTGTGAGGCAAAATACAAAAGCTAACATAGTAGCATAGAAAGGGAGAAAAAGGAAAAAGAATCAAAAAAAAGGAGAAAAGGAAAAAGATACATAGTCTCCCAATACAAAGAGAATACCAAGCTTGTAAGCCAAGAAAGAGAGAGAAAGAGCGCACAAGGCAAGTGCACAAATCTATTGCTTGCTTATCCTCTTGGCAAACGAGTTGTGGTCTCTCCTTGAGTTGGCACGACATCCGAGCGTAGTCTTCGTTAGGGACCTTTTGTGCTCATTTTCATAGTCCTGCTAACCCGTTTTTCTCCAGTGTGTGTTTTCCGTGTTTTTGTAGATCGTATCCTTTTGATTTTGATCTTGGTTCTTTACCACGTAGGACAATAACCTTTTGCTTGGATCGTTTCGTTTGGTTTTCCACAATCCTAACCTTCCACCAAAAGCTTTTGAGAGTTGTACCACATTTGTGTGTGAGTTTCTTGCCCATTTCACTTTGCACGCTGTTTGCTCATTTGTGTGGCAATTAGTTTGATATAATCTCCAAGGTGAGGTAAAAGGCTAACTCTCCGCACCCTTTTTCTCCATATACAACCCTTGTTGGCTTTTCATCATGGACAGGCATGGAGAGCCATCCCAACCACCACAACCTCCGGAGGATGACACACAATTCATGACAAGATGGGACCATTGGAAGGTCCGAGGAGAATTCAACTACCGTTGTGAAGCTCTTAAGCGGCGCCAAGATGAACAATTTAGCGAGGCCCGTGTGGAATTCAAGAACATCGACAACCGCTTCTAAGAAGTCCGGGCCAAATGCATGCCATGCAAACAACTTCGGTCATCAAAATGAAGCTCTTGGTCGTGCACTCGCCTCAACGGATGAGAAGCTTCAACGCCTCATTGATGGACTAGCAAGGCCACGCTCGCGCGAATCAAGCTCATCTCGGCACCCCTCAAGTGAATCAAGTGCACCTCGCCATCACGCTTCAAGACACCGGATGGACCCGTTCTTCAATCCATGAGCTCTTCGCAAGCGGTACCATCTCCGTGTCACGCAGCAACGTCAAGTGATGTGGACATCCCTACTATTGATACAACCGTTGTACCTACAGCAACACACATACAAGGACCCATCACAAGATCTCGTGCCAAACAACTTAACTATCAGGTACTTTCGTTTCTTGGAACTATTCCTTACATACATGAGAATATGATGCTGCCTAAATCAGATACATTTCTTACTCTTAGGAATGATGGACCAAGCATGGATGAGAGGGACAAGCATTGGAGCATGGCCATGCATGGAGATGGCAGCAAGCATGTGATGATCCAAGAGAAGGCCACGGATGAAGATTTCAGAACTTTGAGGCCACCATAATGAAGAAAGAAGGCTTGGACGAAATATTCAAGATCAATACTTTACGAATTCGTCCATAGCATAATATGGTGCTGCGACACCTTTATTTTGGGCCAGGCCCATGTAATTTTCGCAGGATTTTAATTAGCCACTTTTTAGAGTCCGTATTTGAGGGGAAAAGGACTTTTAGGGTTGGATTCGGCCACCACTTCCATGGCTGGCCGAAACCCCACCTTTTCGCCCTTAAATACGCCCCATAGCCGAACCTCTAGACTCGGATTTTGTTTAGACATTAAGTTAGCCATAGTCGCAACTTCGCCAAGGCTCGAGCGTCGCAGAGGCCTCTTGTACTTCGCACCTATTCAGGATCCCACCTCCTTCAATAAAGCTTTCCTCTTAATCCGCAATATCTTGATTGCAATATTGGTTCTTACTTGTTCTCGATTTCAGGTAGGAATTAAGACCCTCGCTGGTCAGGCTGATCGTGTTCACGCAGGATCGGTAACCTCCAGGAGATTGGCCTAGCGATTGCATTGGCGCTCGTGCTCGCACGTGTAGTCGGATCGTCAAGCCCGAACTCCACCAAATCGATTATCGCCATCTCATCGAAAGATCGGACACCTTTGCCCTATCAAGTGGTATCAGATTTCAGGTTGCTCGGTGAGATTTTACTGTTTTTCATAGATTAGATCTGTTTTTACCTATAACCCACGAAAAAGCCAAAAACACAGTTAGAGTTTAGATCCATCCCATAACCAATCTACGCCTCGCATTATCTTTTCAGTTTTTGCATTGTTGAATTTGTGTCTACATCGTCGCGTCGAGTTGCTGGTCTTAGTGTCTCGTCCCTTAGAGTTTCGAGTTCTAATCATACTAGTCACCGCCACACTCGCCGATCACCGCCACCATATTCCGCCGCCATATACCCTGCCACCATAAACCCTAAAACTCCGCCACCGCCTTCCTACCGCGACACGGATCCGATCACCTTTCCTGCCGCGGCACGAGTCCGAGTTGAGTCATTATTTCCTAGTTATTTCTTTTGACTTTCCTTCTTTGTTGTTTCCGTGTTCCGCTAAAGTCCGTGTCGAGCTAAGAGTCCGGTCGTAAGTCCAGAAGGAACCGCCTCCGAAAAAATTTTCTGGCTATACTGGTTTTCGGCTTTGGGGATCACTTTTCTCCATCGGCCGTTATAGCGATATTTTTTTGGCGCCTGCGCGCTTTCCGGAGCAAAATAAAAAAATTCGAAAAAAAATTTTTGGGGGCTAACCTCTTTTTAGACCCCGTAGATCAGTTCTAGACACTCGCCATCCTAGTAATTTTCTGCATCTCGGATCGCTTTTCAGGGTGCTATATCATCATACAGTGCTTGTTGTGTCGCGTCGTGACATCGTTGGTGATCTAGGCTCGCGTCTCTAGTACGGTCTAGCCTAGGACCAGCACAGTACCGTCGTTGAGCATTCTTTCAACTTTTGCATTGCTGTTTTGATAATTGCTAACCCCCTTTGCTAAGCCTTCCCAGAGCTCCACAGATACTCTCCACGTGCGGTGTTTCGACTCCTGGTAATCGCTTGGTTCAATCTCTGGACCCACTGATCCTCGTGGTTGCACATCGCCTTTTCCTGCTGTTTGGTAAGAACTTGTAAGAGCTTCGTATATTGCTTGACGGATTACGCGTGACTTCCACCATATTCCTGTAGTATATACCTGTGCTTTTAAGGACTAACCATGACAGATACTTCGCGGAATCCTGCCACCATGACGAACGAAGAACTACATGCCCACTTCTCCGCGCTCTTGGTCAGTCGCGCTGAAGACGTGGATACGCGCCTAGGGGAGTTTGACACCAAGCTCACCAACGCCGTGGACAAGATCGATGGACTCGAGAAATCCTTCAACGCCAAGCTTGACGTTCGGTTCAAGGAGCTTTTGAACCGATTGCCCGCACCCGCACCGGCACCCACACATGGCGCACGGCGCATTCCGATCACGGGTCGGACTGCTGGTTCGGCTCCCGCCGCACCCCCGGCGGCTCCTGCTGCGGCTGACGTTCCTCAGACTTCCGCCGCGGCTGCTGCTGCGACATTGGGGACAGACGACGGGTACTACTACGACCCCGACGACGACGATCTGTTTGACGAGGAGGTTGAACAACCTCCACAGGTACCTGCTGGTCGCCCCCGACATTACTACCGCAACGCTCGCCCACCGGTACGTAATGATGATGATCATGTTGCAAAGCTTAAATTAAATATTCCATCTTTTGAGGGTAAATATAATCCTGATGCATATCTTACATGGGAGATGGAAGTAGAACAACGTTTTGCATGCTTAAAATATCCTGAGAATATGCGTGTTAGTGCTGCTACATGTGAATTTACTAAATTTGCTTCCCTTTGGTGGTCTGAGTATTGTCGTTTAAATCCTACTACTATTCCTAGTACTTGGACTGCTTTAAAAACTGCTATGCGTGTTCGTTTTGTACCTCCCACTTATCAACGTGATTTACTAAAGAATCTGACACGCTTAGAGCAAGGGAAAAATTCTGTAGAAGAGTATTATCAGGAATTGCAAACGGGGATGGTTAGGTGTGGTCTTGTTGAATCTAATGAACAAATGCTTGCACGTTTCTTTGGTGGATTAAACAAGGACATTCAGCACATATTAGATTATAAGGAATATAATTCTATCACTCGTTTGTTTCATCTTGCTTGCAAAGCTGAACGTGAAGTGCAGGATCGCCAAACACCATGGAGGAGGACTAATAATTCTGCAGGTCGCACATCCACTTGGACATCCCGACAATCAGCGCCTCCTCGTGATTCGCCTCCAGCTACTACCACATCCAAGGCCACCACAAGATTTCCAGCTGCTCCTCCACCATCATCCAATGCTCCTGCTCGTAGTGCATCTTCTATGGCTTCCACGGGTAAGACAAAGGATATACAATGCCGCAAGTGCTGGGGTTTTGGTCATATTGAGAGACAGTGCACAACACAACGTGTGATGATGGTGCGAGAAGATGGTGAATACGATTCAGCGAGTGACTTCGATGAAGATACACTAGCCCTTATTTCTGCTCGAGATGGAGACAATTCTGATGATGATGAAGAGCCAGAGGTAATGGGAGCTGAAGCTGCTGATCAATACAAGAGTTTAATTACACAACGTGTGTTGAGTGTGCAATTGAGCAAATCTGAGCAAGATCAACGCCACAACCTGTTCCAAACACGTGGTGTTGTCAAGGAAAGAGCTATACGGATCATCATTGATGGAGGGAGTTGTAATAATCTGTCCAGTGTTGACATGGTAGAGAAGCTTGCGCTTCCAACAAGACAACGCCCACATTCATACTACATCCAATGGTTTGAGAGTTCTCGCAAGATCAAGGTAACAAGAACGGTACGCGTGCATTTTACTATTGGTACATATTCTGATTTTGTTGATTGTGATGTTGTACCTATGCAAGCTTGTTCTTTGTTACTTGGTAGACCATGGCAATTTGATAGAGAATCTGTTCATAATGGCAAAACTAATCACTATTCTCTTATGCATGATGGAAAGAAAATTGGTCTAAAACCTATGACTCCCGAACAGATTTTAAAAGATGATCTTGCTAGAGCTAGTAGAGCTAAAACTGAGGAGAAAAATAAAAGTGAGAATCAGATTGTTGCTGCAGATTTTATACCACCAAAGAACACTAAATCTGATTCTACACATGCTACTGAAATTCGTTTGAAGAGTCCATGTATGCTTGCAAATAAAATTGATATTGCTGAACTAGATGTAAACAATACTCAATGTTATGCAATTGTCTGCAAAGAGGTTTTGTTTTCATTTGAGGATATGCCTCCTTCTTTGCCACCCGCTGTTGCTAACCTTTTGCAGGAATATGAGGACGTCTTTCCCGCTGAGTTGCCACCAGGACTACCTCCTATTAGAGGAATTGAGCATCAAATTGATCTAATTCCTGGTGCCACGTTGCCCAACCGCGCGCCATATAGAACCAATCCAGAGGAGACAAAGGAGATACAACGCCAAATTCAGGAACTACTCGACAGAGATCATATTCGTGAGTCCCTTAGCCCTTGTGCTGTTCCTATTATTTTGGTACCTAAGAAAGATGGTTCTTCGCGCATGTGTACTGATTGTAGAGCTATCAATAATATTACTATTCGATATCGTCATCCTATTCCACGTTTAGATGACATGCTTGATGAATTGAGTGGCTCTACCATGTTTTCTAAAGTTGATTTGCGTAGTGGTTACCACCAGATTCGTATGAAATTAGGAGATGAATGGAAAACAGCATTTAAAACTAAGTTCGGTTTCTATGAGTGGTTAGTAATGCCTTTTGGTTTAACTAATGCACCTAGCACTTTCATGAGATTAATGAACGAAGTTTTACGTGCTTTCATTGGCCGTTTTGTGGTAGTCTACTTTGATGATATTCTGATTTATAGCAAATCTTTAGAGGAACATTTGGACCATTTACGTGCTGTTTTCAATGCTTTACGTGATGCACGTTTGTTTGGTAACCTTGAGAAGTGCACATTTTGCACCAATCGAGTTGCGTTTCTTGGCTATGTTGTTACATCACAGGGTATTGAAGTGGATCCAGCCAAGATTGAAGCTATTGAGAATTGGCCGCAGCCCAAGACGGTCACACAAGTGAGGAGTTTTCTTGGCCTCGCTGGTTTTTATAGGCGCTTTGTTAAAGACTTTGGATCAATTGCCGCGCCGCTGAATGAGCTTACCAAGAAGGATGTGCCCTTTGTTTGGGGCGATGCACAACAACAGGCCTTCGTCATATTGAAAGATAAGCTAACACATGCTCCCTTACTCCAACTTCCTGATTTTACTAAGACTTTTGAGCATGAATGTGATGCTAGTGGCATTGGTTTGGGAGGGGTGTTATTACAAGAGGGAAAACCTGTTGCATATTTTAGTGAGAAATTGAGTGGGGCTAGTCTGAACTATTCTACTTATGATAAAGAATTATATGCGTTGGTTCGGACATTAGAAACTTGGCAACATTATCTATGGCCTAAGGAATTTGTTATTCATTCTGATCATGAATCTTTGAAGCATATTCGTAGTCAAGCTAAGTTGAATCGTCGTCATGCAAAGTGGGTTGAATTTATTGAGTCTTTTCCTTATGTTATCAAACACAAAAAGGGTAAAGATAATATTATTGCTGATGCTTTGTCACGCCGTTATGCTTTGTTATCTCAACTTGACTTCAAAATATTTGGATTGGAAACTATTAAGGAACAATATGTGCATGATGCTGAATTTAAAGATGTGTTGCAGAATTGTAGAGATGGTAGAACTTGGAACAAGTTCGTCTTCAATGATGGATTTGTGTTCCGTGATAACAAACTATGCATTCCAGATAGCTCTGTTCGTCTTTTGTTGTTACAGGAGGCGCATGGAGGAGGATTGATGGGACACTTTGGTGTCAAGAAGACGGAGGATGTTCTTGCTGCACACTTCTTTTGGCCACGTATGCGTCGCGATGTTGAGAGATTTGTGGCACGCTGCACTACTTGTCAAAAAGCTAAGTCTCGCCTTAATCCACATGGTTTATATATGCCTCTTCCTGTTCCTAGTGTTCCTTGGGAGGATATTTCTATGGACTTTGTTTTGGGATTGCCACGAACACAGAAGGGGAGGGATAGTATTTTTGTTGTTGTGGATCGGTTTTCTAAGATGGCACACTTTATTCCTTGTCATAAAACGGATGATGCTGCGCATATTGCTGATTTGTTCTTTCGTGAAATTGTTCGTTTACACGGTGTGCCAAATACTATTGTCTCTGATCGTGATACTAAATTTCTTAGCCACTTTTGGAGATGTTTATGGGCTAAGTTGGGGACTAAATTGCTGTTTAGTACTACATGTCATCCCCAAACTGATGGTCAAACTGAAGTAGTAAATAGAACTTTGTCTACTATGTTACGGGCTGTTTTAAAGAAGAACTTAAAATTGTGGGAAGAGTGTTTACCTCATATAGAATTTGCTTATAATCGTTCATTGCATTCTACCACAAAGATGTGCCCATTTGAGATTGTGTATGGTTTTGTTCCTCGTGCACCTATTGATTTATTGCCTTTACCTTCTTCGGTGCAACATAATTTGGATGCTACACAACGCGCTGAAATGATATTAAACTTGCATAAGACTACTAAAGCTAACATTGAACACATGAATGCTAAGTATAAACTTGCTGGGGATAAAGGGAGAAAGCATGTTGTGTTTGATGTTGGCGATCTTGTTTGGTTACATTTGCGTAAAGATCGTTTTCCTGATTTACGCAAGTCTAAGTTAATGCCACGTGCTGCTGGTCCATTTAAGGTGTTAGAGAAAATCAATGATAATGCATATAAACTTGAGTTGCCTGCAGACTTTGGTACGGTTAGTCCTACATTTAACATTGCAGATTTGAAGCCTTACTTTGGTGAGGAAGATGAGATTGCGTCGAGGACGACTTCAATTCAAGAAGGGGAGCATGATGTGGACATCCCTACTATTGATACAACCGTTGTACCTACAGCAACACACATACAAGGACCCATCACAAGATCTCGTGCCAAACAACTTAACTATCAGGTACTTTCGTTTCTTGGAACTATTCCTTACATACATGAGAATATGATGCTGCCTAAATCAGATACATTTCTTACTCTTAGGAATGATGGACCAAGCATGGATGAGAGGGACAAGCATTGGAGCATGACCATGCATGGAGATGGCAGCAAGCATGTGATGATCCAAGAGAAGGCCACGGATGAAGATTTCAGAACTTTGAGGCCACCATAATGAAGAAAGAAGGCTTGGACGAAATATTCAAGATCAATACTTTACGAATTCGTCCATAGCATAATATGGTGCTGCGACACCTTTATTTTGGGCCAGGCCCATGTAATTTTCGCAGGATTTTAACTAGCCACTTTTTAGAGTCCGTATTTGAGGGGAAAAGGACTTTTAGGGTTGGATTCGGCCACCACTTCCTTGGCTGGCCGAAACCCCACCTTTTCGCCCTTAAATACGCCCCATAGCCGAACCTCTAGACTCGGATTTTGTTTAGACATTAAGTTAGCCATAGTCGCAACTTCGCCAAGGCTCGAGCATCGCAGAGGCCTCTTGTACTTCGCACCTATTCAGGATCCCACCTCTTTCAATAAAGCTTTCCTCTTAATCCGCAATATCTTGATTGCAATATTGGTTCTTACTTGTTCTCGATTTCAGGTAGGAATTAAGACCCTCGCTGGTCAGGCTGATCGTGTTCACGCAGGATCGGTAACCTCCAGGAGATTGGCCTAGCGATTGCATTGGCGCTCGTGCTCGCACGTGTAGTCGGATCGTCAAGCCCGAACTCCACCAAATCGATTATCGCCATCTCATCGAAAGATCGGACACCTTTGCCCTATCAAACAAGAACAACCTCACATGGACCACCAAGCCCGTCGCCATCGACATGTTCTTCCACAACAAGTGAAGCATCCAAAGTGGAAGAACAAGTTCGCCGGCGGCGTGAAGAACTCGAAGATCCACCAAGGCAACCCCCTCGACATGAACGTCAACATCGTCAACATGATCTTCACGACGAGCCTCCTCCACATCAAGAAGAAAGAGAGCAGCCCATTGCGCACGCGGCTCGACGTCCTCCTCGCCACATGGCGCAAGATAATGCTCCTCGACATCAACCACGACAAGAACAAGAGCAAGCTCCCCAAGCTCGCCGTGAGGACCAACAACCTCCTCCTCGTCCTCAACCGCGCCAACAACAAGAGCAAGCTCCCCAAGCTCGTCGTCCAAACCAAGTTCCACCACCAAACGCGGCACCGCAACAACCGCAAGAGCAACGCCACCATCAACAAGAAAGACATGAGAGCTCGGATGATGAAGATGGCCGCCACAATCATGGCAACCGTCAAAACTGGAACCGCAATGAGGAAGAAACTTTTGGCCAGCTCAAGTTCACCATGCCCAAGTTCACCGGTTCCAATGATCCCGAAGAATACCTCTCATGGGAACTCAAGGTTGACAATATCTTCCGCATGCACAACTTTAGCAATGAGAAGATGATGGCCATGGCATCCCTCGAGTTCGATGAATATGCCAACCTTTGGTGGGAACAAGTCCAACTCGCTCGTGAATCAAAAGAAGAGCCCCCAATCTCAACTTGGCAAGATATGAAGGCTCATATGAGATCCCGCTTTGTTCCTTCACACTACACGCGTGACCTCTTCAACAATCTTCAAACGCTTAGTCAAGGAACAAAGACCGTGGAAGAGTACTTCAAGCATATGGAGCTCAACATGATCCGTGCCAACATTGAAGAGCGTGATGAGCAAACAATGGCACGTTTCCTCAATGGCTTGAACCATCCTATCAAGCGCATCATCGAGTTCCAACGGTACAACAACATGGTTGAGCTTGTGCACATTGCATCAAAGGCCGAACGTCAAGTGCAAGAGGACATCAAGTTCAACAAGCCAAAGACATACTGCACATACAAGCGAGCTCCAACCACTACTCCGACAACACCAAGCGGAATCTCCTCAAATACCACCAAGCTTCCCTTCAAGCCAACACTTCCTCAAGGAAAACCGCCCCCAAGTGGAAAATACACAAGAGATGAACAACCATTCAATGGTGAGTGCTACAAGTTTTGTTCATCCATGATAACGGCAATGAAGAATACTTGAGTGAAGATGAGTTTGATGCAAGGGTCAAGGAAGCCATGGCAAGGCAATATTTGGAAGAGGACCAAGAGCTACTCATGTGTGAGCATGACGCAAGTCCATCGCTTGTGGTCACAAGGGTCTTAACTACTCAAGCCAATGAGAGTGAAGACCAACGATCAAACATCTTCCAAAATCGTGCCGGTATCAATGGGAGGTCCATCAAAGTTGTCATCGATGGAGGGAGTTGCCACAATCTTGCAAGCACAGAATTGTGTGAGAAACTCAACCTCACCCTCCATCCGCATAAACACCCTTACCATATCCAATGGCTAAGTGACCAAGGATCCGTCAAGATCAAGCACACCGTCTCGGTAACGTTCTCAATTGGGCCCTACAAGGACACGGTGGAATGTGACGTGGTCCCAATGACGGTTTGCCATATGTTGCTCGGAAGGCCGTGGCAATATGACAAGCGTGCTTTGCATGATGGTCACTCAAACACTTATACCTTCAAATGGCTTGATAAAACTTGTGTGTTGCAACCAATGACTCCTAGCCAAATAATTGCGGATAATGCAAAGGCTTTAGCGAGGGCGCAATACACAAAAACATCTTGTGAGAAGAGTGGTGAGCGACAGAACCACAATATAGTGAGTGAGTGCCACAAGCCAAATTCGAGTGGAAAAACTAAGAGTGTTCTTCTTGCCACCAAAAGTGAGATGAGAGAAGTGCGGAACAACCCATCCATTCTGCACTATGTCCTTGTATGCAAGGGACTAGCGCAAGGAACTAATGACTTGACAAATGTTCCTCCTTCTTTGAAGGATGTTTTGCAGGAATTCCGAGATGTATTTCCCGAAGAGCTTCCTCATGGACTACCTGCTCTTCGTGGAATCGAGCACCGCATCGACCTCATACCCGGCGCCCCACTCCCAAACCGCGCCGCGTATCGCACGAACCTGGAAGAGACGAAGGAGATAGAACGACAAATCAACCAACTCGTCTCCAAAGGTTTGATCCAAGTAAGCACTAGCCCAAGCGCGGTCCCCATGATTCTAGTTCCAAAAACGGATGATACGTTGCGGTTATGCATGGACTGCCGTCCAATCAATGCTATCACTGTGCGTTATCGACATCCTATACCGCATCTTGATGACATGCTTGATGAGTTATGTGGAGCCACTATATTTTTGAAAATTGATCTGCGTAGTGGTTACCATCAAATTCGCATGGCCGAAGGTGATGAGTGGAAAACCGCCTCCAAGACCAAGCTTGGTCTCTATGAATGGTTGGTTATGCCTTTTGGCTTATCTAATGCCCCATCTACCTTCATGCGTCTCATAAACCATATTTTGCGATCTCTCATTGGGAAGAGTGTAGTTGTTTACTTCGATGACATCCTTGTCTATAGCAAGTCACTAGAGGAGCATGTTACTCATGTTAAGGAGGTCCTTCAAATCCTTCGTCATGAAAAGCTTTATGCTAATCTCCCAAAGTGCACTTTTGCAAAAGACAAGCTGATTTTCCTTGGTTTTGTTGTGTCTTCCAATGGCATTGAAGTTGATGTCTCAAAAGTCAAGGACATACGAGATTGGCCCATCCCTACAAATGTTAGTGAACTTCGTAGTTTTCATGGGTTGGCTGGCTTTTACCGTCGCTTTGTGAAAGACTTTTCTACCATTGCTTGCCCCCTCAACGAATTGACCAAGAAAAATGTCACGTTCGTTTGGGGAAAAGCACAATAAAAGGCTTTTGATGAGCTGAAAAAGAGGCTCACCGAAGCACCACTTCTTGCATTACCGGATTTCGCAAAAACCTTTGAGATTGAATGTGACGCTAGTGGTATTGGCATTGGTGGCGTCCTTATGCAAAATGGGCGTCCTATTGCTTACCATAGTGAGAAACTTGATGGCGCACGCCTCAACTATCCCATTTATGACAAAGAACTTTTTGCCTTGGTTCGAGTTCTTCAAGTGTGGCAACACTATCTTTGGCCCAAAGAATTTATCATCCATTCCGACCATGAGTCGTTGAAGTATCTTAAGGGCCAAGCCAACTTGAGTAAAAGTCACGGAAAATGGGTTGAGTTCATGGAGTCTTTTCCTTACATTGTCAAATACAAGAAGGGCAAAGAAAATGTGGTAGCGGACGCCTTGTCTCGCAAAAACACAAGCCTTCTTACACGACTCGAAGTAAATGTCTTGGGTCTTGATGACATCAAATCTTTGTACGCGTCCGACCCCTTCTTTGGACCAATTGTTGCAACATGTTCAATAGACAAAGGGATTGATGATTTCTATTTGCATAAGGGTTTTCTTTTCAAACAAAACAAGATTTGCATTCCGAAATCATCTCTCCAACTTTTGCTTCTTCAAGAGTCCCATGGTGGAGGCCTTATGGGTCACTTTGGCCATGACAATACTTATGACATGCTCTCCACTCACTACTTTTGGCCAAAGATGAAGCGCGACGTGGAGCGCCACATCCAACGATGCACTACATGTATCCAAGCTAAGTCTAAGTCCAACCCCTTTGGTCTTTATATGCCATTGCCTATTCCTCATGCACCTTGGTCGGACATTAGCATGGACTTTGTGTTAGGCTTGCCTAGATCTAAACATGGTCATGATTCTATATTTGTAGTAGTGGATCGCTTTTCAAAAATGGCACATTTCATTCCGTGCCATAAGACCGATGATGCTTCACATGTAGCAAATTTGTTTTTCAGGGAAATAATTCGGCTACACGGTGTACCAAGAACAATCGTCTCCGACCGCGACGTAAAATTCATGAGCTACTTCTGGAAGACTCTCATGGCCAAGCTTGGCATCAAGCTCCTCTTCTCGTCCGCCTCGCATCCTCAAACCGATGGACAAACCGAGGTCGTCAATCGAAGTCTTGGTACACTCCTCCGGGTGTTGATAAAGAAGAACCTTAAAGACTGGGAGGAATGTATTCCACACGCCGAGTTCGCCTACAACCGCGCCAAGCACTCCACCACCATGAGGAGCCCGTTCATGATCGTCTATGGCTTCGAGCCCCTCACCTCGCTCGATATCCTTCCACTACCTCTTCATGAACGTGCCAATATGGACGTGGTCAAGCGTGCCCAAACAATGAAGAAACTCCATGAAGACACAAGAGCTACGATCGAGAAACAAGTCCTTCGCCAAGCATCAAGGCTAAACAAGAACAAGAAATAGATGATCTTCGAAGAAGGCAACCTTGTGTGGATACACTTGAGTAAAGACCGCTTCCCCAAGGACTGCGACTCCAATCTCAAGCCAAGAGGTGATGGACCGTTCAAAGTGCTAAAGAGGATAAAAAACAACGCCTACATCATAGATATCCCAACATCCAAGTATCTTGTGAGCTCGACATTCAATGTCAAGGACCTATCACCCTACCATGACGAAGATGATGTTGAGAAGGTTGAAGAGTCGAGGACGAGTCTTTCCCAAGGGGGGGGAGCTGATGCAGCCCGTCCTACGGACGCACCTCCATCTACAACACCTAGTCCCCCAAGTGGACCAATGACTCGCGCCCGTGCCAAGCTCCTACAAGCCAAGGTTAACTCGCTCCTTTCCTCATGTGATTTTGGTCTACCTTTGGATGGCTTGCTACTTCATGCATCTACGTTGTGTATCCTCAGATATGAAGCAACACCACCACACCAAGCCACCAAGGAAGCAGGACCAGGAGAAGAAGCTGCTGGAGCTCTGCACACCGGAGTCTCCGGTCTCCTACACCGGAGTCTCCGGACCTTCCTCCGGTCCAGACCGGAGACCCAAGCCCGGGACAGCCAGAAGCCCCCTCCGGAGACGGGTCCGGAGATTGACCGGAGTCTCCAGTCCAGACCGGAGTCTCCGGACGCCAGACCGGAGTCTCCGGACTGATCGACGCCAGGCATGTTAAAGCCTTTTGGGCCTGGCCAATGTAACCCCCAAATTCGCCCAAACTTCCAGTTTTATTCCAGAACTACCCCTGTTTATGTGGTTGGCCTATATATAGCCCCACCCCTCATATGTAAACTCTAGACTTGGATAATGATAGATTAAGACACCCCTTTGAGGATCTTTTAATCTATTGGTCTCATGCTCCTACCAAGGAGCACCTATTGTCCACCCTCCTCTTGGATCTTGCCTAGTGCGTTCAAGTTGTATAAGGCCTTGGGTTCTTGGTTTCTCGCCCCCAAGTCGTCAAGGACTCACCAAGCACCTCGTCCCCGTTGTTGGCGTGGACAGAGAGCTTCGCCCAACACCGATCCTAGAGATTATGTTGGACCGGTTGCCACCGGCGTGAGATATCGGCGTATATCGTGGTTTGCGTGCGTGCGTTCGTGGTTTTCATCCCTTCTTCCCCCGTCCGCAGCTTTCCCCTCGTTTCCCGTGGAATTTCGTGAAATATCGGGCCACCCCAAGGGGTTAACCCATAACAAGTTTTCCCAAAGATGATCGATGATCAAACTTCTGATTAGCAAGATCAAACCAATTCAAATGATGTGAAAACAAAATTTGTTATGCCATGCTTCAACTGCGCTACTCTGATTATTATAAACAAGTGATGAACTAACACAAAAATAATCATTTTTAGGTGCATTATTATTATGTCTTGTAGGTAAGATGCAACAGAATTAGCAAATATGAGTGATGCCTAAAGTAGTAGCATAACTAGACAAAGTGATAAAAGGGGTTAACCTCTTGGGTGGCCCGATCTTCACGGATCTCGTGGTCAAATCGATGGGAAAGCGAGGGGAAAGGGAGAAGGTAGCGGAAGCGGACACACACCTCGCGAAGAACACGATGAACACACGCAAAACTCACACGATACAAGGCCGATTGCTCCCGAACGGCGGCCACTGGTCCGATAAAATCCTCGCAAGGAAAGATCGGTCAACGTGCTCCTTCAAATCCACATCGGATAGGGAAGAACACCATGGGGAGGGTCTTGACAACTTGGAGACGAGACACCGAACTCTAAGGCCTTGTTCAATGATCGATGCGTGATGCGAAGTCAATCGAGGTTGCTGACGATAGTCGGTCCCATTAGTAAAGGGGATGAGGCAAAACTAGAGATTCCACAATGGGGTTGTCTTTAGTTTATCATCTATGCCTAAGGGATACATGAGGGGTGGGGGCTCTATTTATAGGCCTGCCACTAAACAAGGGTAGTTTGGGGATAAACTAGGTGAATAGGTAAGTAAAGGGGAATACATGGGCTATGGCCCAACTGGTGCGCGCAGGCACAGACATGATCGGTAGTACCGGACTCAGGACCGGTAGTACCGGTCGTAACCTGTAGTACCGCTCTGGGACCGGTAGTACCGCTTGCGGACCTGGAGCGTCAGTTGGAGCCGTCAGTAGCGAGCGGTATCAGGGGCGGTAGTACCGCTGACCGGTAGTACCGGTTCCGCCGACTGGTAGTACCGCCGGGACCTGGCAGCTGCTGATTTGTCTTCTTCCTCCTCCTCTTCCAAGCTTCTGTCTTGTCAGTCTTGATACTCCGGGCTTCCTCCCTTGCCTCCGTACTGGTCGGTGTGATGCAGCCCGACCTACGGTTGACTTCCACGACCTCGTGAACGAGGAAAATGTAAATGATAGGGCTAAGGTGTCCGATCTTTCGATGACATGATGATAATCGATTTGGTGGAGTTCGGGCTTGACGATCCGACTACACGTGCGAGCACGAGCGCCAATGCAATCGCTAGGCCAATCTCCTGGAGGTTACCGATCCTGCGGGAACACAATCAGCCTGACCAGCGAGGGTCTTAATTCCTACCTGAAATCGAGAACAAGTAAGAACAAATATTGCAATCAAGATATTGCGGATTAAGAGGAAAGCTTTATTGAAAAGGTGGGATCCTGAATAGGTGCGAAGTACAAGAGGCCTCTGCGACGCTCAAGCCTTGGCGAAGTTGCTACGATGGCTAACTTAATGTCTAAACAAAATCCGAGTCTAGGGTGACGGCTATGGGGAGTATTTAAGGACGAAAAGGTGGGGTTTCGGCCAGCCATGGAAGTGGTGGCCGAATCCAACCCTAGAAGTCCTTTTCCCCTCAAATACGGACTCTAAAAAGTGGCTAATTAAAATCCTGCGAAAATTACATGGGCCTGGCCCAAAATAAAGGTGTCGCAGCACCATATTAAGCTATGGACGAATTCGTGAAGTATTGATCTTGAATATTTCGTCCAAGCCTTCTTTCTTCATTATGGTGGCCTCAAAGTTCTGAAATCTTCATCCGTGGCCTTCTCTTGGATCATCACACGCTTGCTACCATCTCCATGCATGGCCATGCTCCAATGCTTGTCCCTCTCATCCATGCTTGGTCCATCATTCCTAAGAGTAAGAAATACATCTGATTTAGGCAGCATCATATTCTCATGTATGTGAGGAATAGTTCCAAGAAATGAAAGTACCTGATAGTTAAGTTGTTTGGCACGAGATCTTGTGATGGGTCCTTGTATGTGCGTAGCTGTAGGTACAACGGTTGTATCAATAGAAGGGATGTCCACATCAGTAAACCTCTACTTCGCCAAGTTGGTGTAACACCCTCAGAATCGGACCTATGCAAGTTTGAACAAAATTCGCCAAACCCGCATAGAAACGATTCAAAGGTGCCCACCAGGCACTTTCGTGCGGGTGGAAAACGAAGTAATAACATTACACAACAGTCCTCGATGGGACCCACAGAACAGATATATTTAACAGCGACTCAAAGAGTCAAGAATACAGATAGATTATACAAAGATCCAAATCACCTTGAAAATGATAGAGCGTCCGACTACGGACAAGATGCAAATGGGGCTAAGAGCCCTGAAGAATAACCAATGGCGTCCATAACCCTGCCCAGGCCAAGCCGGAAGGGTAACCCTGCTAACGACGTCGATCTCAAAACCTGCTTAAACAAAAGGGGTGCCGACAAAGGGCAAAGGAAAAAGAAGGAGCGTCAGTACTGAGGCCAGTACACGGCGAGGCTAGAATTCGGCGGTCCTCGCCTACATAGGTATGGTGGACTGAAGCGGCAGCGGCAGCATGCACTAAACAACCTATAGAGACTCGATACAACTGGCGGATATCAGAGAGGGATAAGAATGACCTAACCGGATCCAACCTGAAGCTAACACCAAACAAACCCATCCTGGTGTTTCCCCCTCGAGACCAAACGAGGAAGTCAACCGAGGAACTCACACAGTAGGCAGTTTTATTTATTCAGTTGTCGTTGCAACAGTTACTAGTCAGGTTTAGATAATCATCCTGATAAAGTAAACAGTGGGCACTTTTAGTTATCCATTCCGTGATAGTGGCAACACTTACTAGTCAGATACATTTATCATGAGGTAACCCAAAAACCCAGCAGTTGTTGGTACTTTTATTCAGCCATTCCGTTGTAGTTGCAAGATTTACTAGTCAGGTACAATTGTCGCAAGCGACAACCAAACAAGCAATTGTGGGCAGTGTTAGTTAGCCATTCCATTATAGTGAAGCTGATTACTAGTCATTATAAGTCAAATTTATAGCAGTAAACTTTAGTTATGCTTGTCTATGATCGAGATACTGTGCTCCAAGTCGTCCATATCCGCGGACACGGCTTTCAGAAAGTTTTACCCGGCCGGGGTGCACCAATAGCAACACACACTCGATCAACCTCGGAAAAACCAAATCAAAACCCAACGAGGCTTTCACGACAAAGCAATCGCAAGATTCAGAAATATTTCAGGGGGCCACCCCTTTGAGTAGATCCCGCAACGGAGTAAGCAAGCTCCGAGACGGCCTCAAGGTTGCGCCAATGGCTGTAAGCGACTGGGAACCCGAAAGTGTGGCTGGGCTTGTCGATACCGCGTAATCACTCCGCATACCTAAACAGTACAGTGTGCTCCTCGCACAAGCGTAATTAAAGCAGTAAAACATGGCATAAGTACAGGATCGTAATAAAACCTCAAACTAGTTGTGGCCCCAAGAAATAAGACTGAATCAAGCTCTGGCTCAGGGGGGTCCCATATACCTCCCGGATGTGGATAGCGCGATAAATCAAGGAACAGGTATCAAGTACTCGGGGTCTTACGGGACACAAGTGGGCGTTCGGAAACCAAATATTATCTATCACCCACCGATGCCTCTGCTTAATTCAATTTTAGTTGTTAAACAGAAATTAAAGTGACGATAAGTAAACTAGAATCATCTCCAACATCAACATGCGGCAAAGCATCAGCAACTGTGGCATATGACGGCACACAACAGCACTTGAGCAAGCGGCTACGACGCGCAAGTCCGACTATCTACCAAACAACAGGTAATAGGATGTGTCCATGGCAATATAAGGCTGCAGGGGATATCACGGTACGGAAAACTAAAGCATCGCAACACAGATAGCAATAGATCAACAGGAAGGAATAAATACTGTAAAAGTAAGATAGGTAGAAAGGGGGAGATGCTCGCCTGAAAACATTGTCGAAGGGTTCATCCGAAGATCGGGGCGAAGCTCACATCAACTCAACGGCCTTATCCGCAAAGAAGCAAAACACTAGAAGAAACACCGGATGCACTATTTAATACAACGGCAGAAGATCGGCATGATGCATGTATGATGCATGGCATGGCAAGGTGCGATGCAATAGGTCAGTATTAAGCGGATCCGGGGTCCCGACAATTAATTAAACGGTTCAAGTTATTTAGCGACCTCGCAAATTAAATGTTGTTTAACATGGTAGAAGATAGCACCGGGTTCGCTACACAAATTTAAATGAGGCCAATATGAGACTAGGTTTGCCCGCATATGGGCCCCATATTTAATTATTAGGTGAATCGGCATAAGGCCCCCAAACCACAGACAAGAATGCATGCAAGAATGGCAAGTTAATATGCAACAGGTTTTTATGTTTAGCATTCATAGAAATAAGGGTTCGGATAAGGGTCACACATTGAGGGGGCTCGACGATCTTGGGTTCTGGGGTTCGGGGTCGGTCTCAGGGTTTCGGGTCCGGTCTCGGGATCCAGGGTTCGACGGAAACGTTCTCGGTCACGGGGCAGATCTTGTCGCATCGGGGTCTCGGTGTCCGGGGCATTCTTGTCGCGTTCGCGGTCTTCGGGTCATGTCGACGGTCATGGCGTTCGGGGTGAAGCACTTGTCGTATCCGCATCGGCGTTCTTGGCGTTCGGGAAAAGAGCTTGGCGTTCTGCGTCGGTGTCCTCGGGTTTGCTTCAATCGGGTCCATGACGGAGTACTTGTCGCACATATGGCCTTCGGTTCCAGCTCCGGGTTCGGTCTTCGGGGGTTCCGACCATCGGACAATGCTCCGTGTAGAAGATCGCTTCGAGGTTGTCGAGTCCAAGGGCCTTGTGCAACTCGTCGGGGCGTCCTTGGGGTGGATCTTGGCGTGTCGAGGGTTCGGTCCTCGATTCCGTGAGGGAGACCTTGATGTACCGAGGGTTGCGAGTCCTTGACGTCAACAGTCTCGCGGACGAGCTCGAGGGTCGGGTACCGCGGCGGCTCGGAACGCGGGGTCCACAGGCGGTGCGGTGCAGGGTCCGCGGAATCGGGCTTCTCGCGGAACTTGACGGCGGCCAGGGGACGCGGAACAGGACCGCCGGCGGCAGTCAACCTAGGCGACGCTGTGGGCCCGGCGGTGGCGGTTGGTGGCAGAGCTCGGGGCCGAGCGTCGCGCAGGCGAGCGCGGAGGCAGGCGCGGCGGAGCTCGTCGGAGCGGAGGCCGGCGACGCGAGACGGAGGTGCTGGGACGGCGAGGGACCGCAGAGGCGGGCCGGCGTGGTCTCGGGCGGCGGGGACGGCGGAGGAGCACGGCGGCCGGCGGGCGCTGAGGCGGAGGTTGGCGGGCAGACGCGGTGGCGGACGGTGGTGATAAAAGCGCCGGAGGACGCGGCGAGGCGGAGGACCTAGCGCGGCGTCGGCCCGCTGGCGGCCGGCCGCGGAGGAGAGGGGCGAGCGGCTCGGGGCGGCGAGGTTGGGCGCGGGGTGGAGCGGCGCTGCGGGGACGCACGGCGGCAGACGGCGGCTCGGCGGCGGGGAGGAGCGCGGAGGCGGGCGGAGGCGGGCGGCGCTCGCGACGGAGGGGTCCGGGGAGGAGCTCAGGCATGGCGGCGGCAGAGCCCGCGGTGGAGGACGGCGGTGAACGAGCGGGGAGGCGGTGAGGCGGTCGGCACGGGCAGGCTGCCGAGGAGGCGGGGCGGCGGCAGATGTGGGTCGGGCCGCGCCGGAGAGGCGGCGAGGCAGACGGCTGGGGCGCGGCGGAGTGGAGAACGGCGACGCGGAGGCGGTGGAGGCCGCGGTGAGCTCGGGAGGGGGAAGGCCGAGCCGGGGCGGAGGGTCCCTGGCGATGTGCGTCGGTGTGGGGAAGGGGCGAGCGCCGCTGCGAGGGGAGAGGCACGGACGCGACAGAGAAGATGCGGGAGGAAGGAGAGAAGAGAGGGAGCTGCGGGTGGGGCCAGGCGGGTCCCGCAGTGGGCCAGGGGGGGTGGACCGCGTGTGGGGGGTCCTGGGCGCGTGCGGCTCTGCGTGGACGGGGGCGTGGGGCTGGGCCCGCGCGTCAGGGGGGGAAAGGAGAGGCTGTGTGGGACGTGGGCCAGGTTAGGTGAGTGGGTTGAGAGAGGGGGTTAGCTGGTGGGGTCCTCGTGTCGGTGGGGAAGAGGGTGAGAGGGTAGGATGGCTAGGGTGAGAAAAGAGAGAGAGAGGGAGCTGGATGGATGAGGTGGCAGGTGGGTATGTTTGGGGTGAGAGGGGGAGGTGGCAGCCTGGGATTGGTGGGTAGGAATAGATTGGGTGAGACTAGGATTTAGGGGGGCTGTTTTATTATTTGTGTTTGTTTGGTCCTCTTTAATTTAAAACAGAACCACTTTGCAAATAGTTTTTAGGTGAAACAAAATATCCGATACCTTCGTGGTTTTGCCTTTTATAATAAAGAGGGGTTTTTGTACCATTCAAAACTAGGCTTTTCAAATAATGCAGTCAAACAATGCATGATGATGACGATGCAATGCACAAATTCAACGCGATTTTCTGGTAGTGGTTTTGCGGGATGCCACAATTCGACACCACTAACAAGGGATCTCGCCCTCGAGATCCGCCTCATGGTACCGGAAAGAAGGTCGGCGGCCTGATCCTTCGCGCTTCGTGTAGATCCTCGCGACACCACTAACGAGGGTTCCTTCTTCATCTCGGAAACGGCGACACCACCAACAAAGGGTCGTTGTTCCTAATCGTCGAGAGAACGCTCCGGAGAAACAAAGGACGAAGGTAGAGGTATCAAACGATAAGGCCACCTCTAACTTCCATTAGAAGAGGGAAAAGTTACATCGATCCACCAGTTCGATGTACAGAGCGAACAGTAAGAGTCGGGTAGGGTGATCAGTCCATCCCGGACCCAACTATCAACTCTATACATGGGTAGGAGAATCAGGCAACTCAACTCTCGAGATTTAGACTGAAGATCTTCACAGGTGGTATCCGGAACAAAGGGATGCTGCCAGCAGAAATCGTATGAAAGACACACTGATTAGGTTTCGCGATGGTTCCATTGGCATGAACAACACGTGCTCAAGGTCGACTCCAACTTCACCAAAGCTCGTCCTTCTCATATGTTTTTCAACAACACTGATATCCAGCAAGGACCACATATGGATAAAGAGTTCAAGAACAAAAGATCGGATAAAGGGCACAACAGACCAGCTGCAGATTGATGATCGTAGCACCTCCGTTACAAAAGGGAGAATTCGAAACCCTGAAGGTACGACGGAAACCCAACCACGAGAAATCCTGGACTCGAAGAAAAAGAAGAGAGCGGATTCAAAACACGTCGAGGTAAGAGGAGAACAGCAGAGGGGGTAAGGAGTAAAATCAGACCTAATCAGAACTATCCAACCGATTTTCAGAAATAGTTTTGACACTCTACTTCGGCCGTTAGCTAGGTTATCCTACAGGCTGGACTTGTGGGGTATCGCAACTGCTGAGCTCTGATACCACTCTGTAACACCCTCAGAATCGGACCTATGCAAGTTTGAACAAAATTCGCCAAACCCGCATAGAAACGATTCAAAGGTGCCCACCAGGCACTTTCGTGCGGGTGGAAAACGAAGTAATAACATTACACAACAGTCCTCGATGGGACCCACAGAACAGATATATTTAACAGCGACTCAAAGAGTCAAGAATACAGATAGATTATACAAAGATCCAAATCACCTTGAAAATGATAGAGCGTCCGACTACGGACAAGATGCAAATGGGGCTAAGAGCCCTGAAGAATAACCAATGGCGTCCATAACCCTGCCCAGGCCAAGCCGGAAGGGTAACCCTGCTAACGACGTCGATCTCAAAACCTGCTTAAACAAAAGGGGTGCCGACAAAGGGCAAAGGAAAAAGAAGGAGCGTCAGTACTGAGGCCAGTACACGGCGAGGCTAGAATTCGGCGGTCCTCGCCTACATAGGTATGGTGGACTGAAGCGGCAGCGGCAGCATGCACTAAACAACCTATAGAGACTCGATACAACTGGCGGATATCAGAGAGGGATAAGAATGACCTAACCGGATCCAACCTGAAGCTAACACCAAACAAACCCATCCTGGTGTTTCCCCCTCGAGACCAAACGAGGAAGTCAACCGAGGAACTCACACAGTAGGCAGTTTTATTTATTCAGTTGTCGTTGCAACAGTTACTAGTCAGGTTTAGATAATCATCCTGATAAAGTAAACAGTGGGCACTTTTAGTTATCCATTCCGTGATAGTGGCAACACTTACTAGTCAGATACATTTATCATGAGGTAACCCAAAAACCCAGCAGTTGTTGGTACTTTTATTCAGCCATTCCGTTGTAGTTGCAAGATTTACTAGTCAGGTACAATTGTCGCAAGCGACAACCAAACAAGCAATTGTGGGCAGTGTTAGTTAGCCATTCCATTATAGTGAAGCTGATTACTAGTCATTATAAGTCAAATTTATAGCAGTAAACTTTAGTTATGCTTGTCTATGATCGAGATACTGTGCTCCAAGTCGTCCATATCCACGGACACGGCTTTCAGAAAGTTTTACCCGGCCGGGGTGCACCAATAGCAACACACACTCGATCAACCTCGGAAAAACCAAATCAAAACCCAACGAGGCTTTCACGACAAAGCAATCGCAAGATTCAGAAATATTTCAGGGGGCCACCCCTTTGAGTAGATCCCGCAACGGAGTAAGCAAGCTCCGAGACGGCCTCAAGGTTGCGCCAATGGCTGTAAGCGACTGGGAACCCGAAAGTGTGGCTGGGCTTGTCGATACCGCGTAATCACTCCGCATACCTAAACAGTACAGTGTGCTCCTCGCACAAGCGTAATTAAAGCAGTAAAACATGGCATAAGTACAGGATCGTAATAAAACCTCAAACTAGTTGTGGCCCCAAGAAATAAGACTAAATCAAGCTCTGGCTCAGGGGGGTCCCATATACCTCCCGGATGTGGATAGCGCGATAAATCAAAGAACAGGTATCAAGTACTCGGGGTCTTACGGGACACAAGTGGGCGTTCGGAAACCAAATATTATCTATCACCCACCGATGCCTCTGCTTAATTCAATTTTAGTTGTTAAACAGAAATTAAAGTGACGATAAGTAAACTAGAATCATCTCCAACATCAACATGCGGCAAAGCATCAGCAACTGTGGCATATGACGGCACACAACAGCACTTGAGCAAGCGGCTACGACGCGCAAGTCCGACTATCTACCAAACAACAGGTAATAGGATGTGTCCATGGCAATATAAGGCTGCAGGGGATATCACGGTACGGAAAACTAAAGCATCGCAACACAGATAGCAATAGATCAACAGGAAGGAATAAATACTGTAAAAGTAAGATAGGTAGAAAGGGGGAGATGCTCGCCTGAAAACATTGTCGAAGGGTTCATCCGAAGATCGGGGCGAAGCTCACATCAACTCAACGGCCTTATCCGCAAAGAAGCAAAACACTAGAAGAAACACCGGATGCACTATTTAATACAACGGCAGAAGATCGGCATGATGCATGTATGATGCATGGCATGGCAAGGTGTGATGCAATAGGTCAGTATTAAGCGGATCCGGGGTCCCGACAATTAATTAAACGGTTCAAGTTATTTAGCGACCTCGCAAATTAAATGTTGTTTAACATGGTAGAAGATAGCACCGGGTTCGCTACACAAATTTAAATGAGGCCAATATGAGACTAGGTTTGCCCGCATATGGGCCCCATATTTAATTATTAGGTGAATCGGCATAAGGCCCCCAAACCACAGACAAGAATGCATGCAAGAATGGCAAGTTAATATGCAACAGGTTTTTATGTTTAGCATTCATAGAAATAAGGGTTCGGATAAGGGTCACACATTGAGGGGGCTCGACGATCTTGGGTTCCGGGGTTCGGGGTTCGGGGTCGGTCTCAGGGTTTCGGGTCCGGTCTCGGGATCCAGGGTTCGACGGAAACGTTCTCGGTCACGGGGCAGATCTTGTCGCATCGGGGTCTCGGTGTCCGGGGCATTCTTGTCGCGTTCGCGGTCTTCGGGTCATGTCGACGGTCATGGCGTTCGGGGTGAAGCACTTGTCGTATCCGCATCGGCGTTCTTGGCGTTCGGGAAAAGAGCTTGGCGTTCTGCGTCGGTGTCCTCGGGTTTGCTTCAATCGGGTCCATGACGGAGTACTTGTCGCACATATGGCCTTCGGTTCCAGCTCCGGGTTCGGTCTTCGGGGGTTCCGACCATCGGACAATGCTCAGTGTAGAAGATCGCTTCGAGGTTGTCGAGTCCAAGGGCCTTGTGCAACTCGTCGGGGCGTCCTTGGGGTGGATCTTGGCGTGTCGAGGGTTCGGTCCTCGATTCCGTGAGGGAGACCTTGATGTACCGAGGGTTGCGAGTCCTTGACGTCAACAGTCTCGCGGACAAGCTCGAGGGTCGGGTACCGCGGCGGCTCGGAACGCGGGGTCCACAGGCGGTGCGGTGCAGGGTCCGCGGAATCGGGCTTCTCGCGGAACTTGACGGCGGCCAGGGGACGCGGAACAGGACCGCCGGCGGCAGTCAACCTAGGCGACGCTGTGGGCCCGGCGGTGGCGGTTGGTGGCGGAGCTCGGGGCCGAGCGTCGCGCAGGCGAGCGCGGAGGCAGGCGCGACGGAGCTCGTCGGAGCGGAGGCCGGCGACGCGAGACGGAGGTGCTGGGACGGCGAGGGACCGCAGAGGCGGGCCGGCGTGGTCTCGGGCGGCGGGGACGGCGGAGGAGCACGGCGGCCGGCGAGCGCTGAGGCAGAGGTTGGCGGGCAGACGCGGTGGCGGACGGTGGTGAGAGAAGCGCCAGAGGACGCGGCGAGGCGGAGGACCTAGCGCGGCGTCGGCCCGCTGGCGGCCGGCCGCGGAGGAGAGGGGCGAGCGGCTCGGGGCGGCGAGGTTGGGCGCGGGGTGGAGCGGCGCTGCGGGGACGCACGGCGGCAGACGGCGGCTCGGCGGCTTGAGCGGCGGCGGGGAGGAGCGCGGAGGCGGGCGGCGCTCGCGACGGAGGGGTCCGGGGAGGAGCTCAGGCATGGCGGCGGCAGAGCCCGCGGTGGGGGACGGCGGTGAACGAGCGGTGAGGCGGTCGGCACGGGCGGGCTGCCGAGGAGGCGGGGCGGCGGCAGATGCGGGTCGGGCCGCGCCGGAGAGGCGGCGAGGCAGACGGCTGGGGCGCGGCGGAGTGGAGAACGGCGACGCGGAGGCGGTGGAGGCCGCGGTGAGCTCGGGAGGGGGAAGGCCGAGCCGGGGCGGAGGGTCCCTGGCGGTGTGCGTCGGTGTGGGGAAGGGGCGAGCGCCGCTGCGAGGGGAGAGGCACGGACGCGGCAGAGAAGATGCGGGAGGAAGGAGAGAAGAGAGGGTGATAGGGCAAAGGTGTCCGATCTTTCGATGAGATGGCGATAATCGATTTGGTGGAGTTTGGGCTTGACGATCCGACTACACGTGCGAGCACGAGCGCCAATGCAATCGCTAGGCCAATCTCCTGGAGGTTACCGATCCTGCGTGAACACGATCAGCCTGACCAGCGAGGGTCTTAATTCCTACCTGAAATCGAGAACAAGTAAGAACCAATATTGCAATCAAGATATTGCGGATTAAGAGGAAAGCTTTATTGAAAGAGGTGGGATCCTGAATAGGTGCGAAGTACAAGAGGCCTCTGCGACGCTCGAGCCTTGGCGAAGTTGCGACTATGGCTAACTTAATGTCTAAACAAAATCCGAGTCTAGAGGTTCGGCTATGGGGTGTATTTAAGGGCGAAAAGGTGGGGTTTCGGCCAGCCAAGGAAGTGGTGGCCGAATCCAACCCTAAAAGTCCTTTTCCCCTCAAATACGGACTCTAAAAAGTGGCTAATTAAAATCCTGCGAAAATTACATGGGCCTGGCCCAAAATAAAGGTGTCGCAGCACCATATTATGCTATGGACGAATTCGTAAAGTATTGATCTTGAATATTTCGTCCAAGCCCTCTTTCTTCATTATGGTGGCCTCAAAGTTCTGAAATCTTCATGCGTGGCCTTCTCTTGGATCATCACATGCTTGCTGCCATCTCCATGCATGGCCATGCTCCAATGCTTGTCCCTCTCATCCATGCTTGGTCCTTCATTCCTAAGAGTAAGAAATGTATCTGATTTAGGCAGCATCATATTCTCATGTATGTAAGGAATAGTTCCAAGAAACGAAAGTACCTGATAGTTAAGTTGTTTGGCACGGGATCTTGTGATGGGTCCTTGTATGTGTGTTGCTGTAGGTACAACGGTTGTATCAATAGTAGGGATGTCCACATCATGCTCCCCTTCTTGAATTGAAGTCGTCCTCGACGCAATCTCATCTTCCTCACCAAAGTAAGGCTTCAAATCTGCAATGTTAAATGTAGGACTAACCGTACCAAAGTCTGCAGGCAACTCAAGTTTATATGCATTATCATTGACTCTCTCTAACACCTTAAAGGGACCAGCAGCACGTGGCATTAACTTAGACTTGCGTAAATCAGGAAAACGATCTTTACGCAAATGTAACCAAACAAGATCGCCAACATCAAACACAACATGCTTTCTCCCTTTATCCCCAGCAAGTTTATACTTAGCATTCATGTGTTCAATGTTATCTTTAGTAGTCTTATGCAAGTTTAATATCATTTCAGCGCGTTGTGTAGCATCCAAATTATGTTGCACCGAAGAAGGTAAAGGCAATAAATCAATAGGTGCACGAGGAACAAAACCATACACAATCTCAAATGGGCACATCTTTGTGGTAGAATGCAATGAACGATTATAAGCAAATTCTATATGAGGTAAACACTCTTCCCACAATTTTAAGTTCTTCTTTAAAACAGCCCGTAACATAGTAGACAAAGTTCTATTTACTACTTCAGTTTGACCATCAGTTTGGGGATGACATGTAGTACTAAACAACAATTTAGTCCCCAACTTAGCCCATAAACATCTCCAAAAGTGGCTAAGAAATTTAGTATCACGATCAGAGACAATAGTATTTGGCACACCATGCAAACGAACAATTTCACGAAAGAACAAATCAGCAATATGCGCAGCATCATCCGTTTTATGACAAGGAATAAAGTGTGCCATCTTAGAAAACCGATCCACAACAACAAAAATACTATCCCTCCCCTTCTGTGTTCGTGGCAATCCCAAAACAAAGTCCATAGAAATATCCTCCCAAGGAACACTAGGAACAGGAAGAGGCATATATAAACCATGTGGATTAAGGCGAGACTTAGCTTTTTGACAAGTAGTGCAGCGTGCCACAAATCTCTCAACATCTCGACGCATACGTGGCCAAAAGAAGTGTGCAGCAAGAACATCCTCCGTCTTCTTGACACCAAAGTGTCCCATCAATCCTCCTCCGTGCGCCTCCTGTAACAACAAAAGACGAACAGAGCTATCTGGAATGCATAGTTTGTTAGCACGGAACACAAATCCATCATTGAAGACGAACTTGTTCCAAGTTCGACCATCTCTACAATTCTGCAACACATCTTTAAATTCAGCATCATGCACATATTGTTCCTTAATAGTTTCCAATCCAAATATTTTGAAGTCAAGTTGAGATAACAAAGCATAACGGCGTGACAAAGCATCAGCAATAATATTATCTTTACCCTTTTTGTGTTTGATAACATAAGGAAAAGACTCAATAAATTCAACCCACTTTGCATGACGACGATTCAACTTAGCTTGACTACGAATATGCTTCAAAGATTCATGATCAGAATGAATAACAAATTCCTTGGGCCATAGATAATGTTGCCAAGTTTCTAATGTCCGAACCAACGCATATAATTCTTTATCATAAGTAGAATAGTTCAGACTAGCCCCACTCAATTTCTCACTAAAATATGCAACAGGTTTTCCCTCTTGTAATAACACCCCTCCCAAACCAATTCCACTAGCATCACATTCAAGCTCAAAAGTCTTAGTAAAATCAGGAAGTTGGAGTAAGGGAGCATGTGTTAGCTTATCTTTCAATATGACGAAGGCCTGTTGTTGTGCATCGCCCCAAACAAAGGGCACATCCTTCTTGGTAAGCTCATTCAGCGGCGCGGCAATTGATCCAAAGTCTTTAACAAAGCGCCTATAAAAACCAGCGAGGCCAAGAAAACTCCTCACTTGTGTGACCGTCTTGGGCTGCGGCCAATTCTCAATAGCTTCAATCTTGGCTGGATCCACTTCAATACCCTGTGATGTAACAACATAGCCAAGAAACGCAACTCGATTGGTGCAAAAGGTGCACTTCTCAAGGTTACCAAACAAACGTGCATCACGTAAAGCATTGAAAACAGCACGTAAATGGTCCAAATGTTCCTCTAAAGATTTGCTATAAATCAGAATATCATCAAAGTAGACTACCACAAAACGTCCAATGAAAGCACGTAAAACTTCGTTCATTAATCTCATGAAAGTGCTAGGTGCATTAGTTAAACCAAAAGGCATTACTAACCACTCATATAAACCGAACTTAGTTTTAAATGCTGTTTTCCATTCATCTCCTAATTTCATACGAATCTGGTGGTAACCACTACGCAAATCAACTTTAGAAAACATGGTAGAGCCACTCAATTCATCAAGCATGTCATCTAAACGTGGAATAGGATGACGATATCGAATAGTAATATTATTGATAGCTCTACAATCAGTACACATGCGCGAAGAACCATCTTTCTTAGGTACCAAAATAATAGGAACAGCACAAGGGCTAAGGGACTCACGAATATGATCTCTATCGAGTAGTTCCTGAATTTGGCGTTGTATCTCCTTTGTGTCCTCTGGATTGGTTCTATATGGCGCGCGGTTGGGCAACGTGGCACCAGGAATTAGATCAATTTGATGCTCAATTCCTCTAATAGGAGGTAGTCCTGGTGGCAGCTCAGCGGGAAAGACGTCCTCATATTCCTGCAAAAGGTTAGCAACAGCGGGTGGCAAAGAAGGAGGCATATCCTCAAATGAAAACAAAACCTCTTTGCAGACAATTGCATAACATTGAGTATTGGTTACATCTAGTTCAGCAATATCAATTTTATTTGCAAGCATACATGGACTCTTCAAACGAATTTCAGTAGCATGTGTAGAATCAGATTTAGTGTTCTTTGGTGGTATAAAATCTGCAGCAACAATCTGATTCTCACTTTTATTTTTCTCCTCGGTTTTAGCTCTACTAGCTCTAGCAAGATCATCTTTTAAAATCTGTTCGGGAGTCATAGGTTTTAAACCAATTTTCTTTCCATCATGTATAAGAGAATAGTGATTAGTTTTGCCATTATGAACAGATTCTCTATCAAATTGCCATGGTCTACCAAGTAACAAAGAACAAGCTTGCATAGGTACAACATCACAATCAACAAAATCAGAATATGTACCAATAGTAAAATGCACGCGTACCGTTCTTGTTACCTTGATCTTGCGAGAACTCTCAAACCATTGGATGTAGTATGAATGTGGGCGTTGTCTTGTTGGAAGCGCAAGCTTCTCTACCATGTCAACACTGGCCAGATTATTACAACTCCCTCCATCAATGATGATCCGTATAGCTCTTTCCTTGACAACACCACGTGTTTGGAACAGGTTGTGGCGTTGATCTTGCTCAGATTTGCTCAATTGCACACTCAACACGCGTTGTGTAATTAAACTCTTGTATTGATCAGCAGCTTCAGCTCCCATTACCTCTGGCTCTTCAGCATCATCAGAATTGTCTCCATCTCGAGCAGAAATAAGGGCTAGTGTATCTTCATCGAAGTCACTCGCTGAATCGTATTCACCATCTTCTCGCACCATCATCACACGTTGTGTTGTGCACTGTCTCTCAATATGACCAAAACCCCAGCACTTGCGGCATTGTATATCCTTTGTCTTACCCGTGGAAGCCATAGAAGATGCACTACGAGCAGGAGCATTGGATGATGGTGGAGGAGCAGCTGGAAATCTTGTGGTGGCCTTGGATGTGGTAGTAGCTGGAGGCGAATCACGAGGAGGCGCTGATTGTCGGGATGTCCAAGTGGATGTACGACCTGCAGAAGTATTAGTCCTCCTCCATGGTGTTTGGCGATCCTGCACTTCACGTTCAGCTTTGCAAGCAAGATGAAACAAACGAGTGATAGAATTATATTCCTTATAATCTAATATGTGCTGAATGTCCTTGTTTAATCCACCAAAGAAACGTGCAAGCATTTGTTCATTAGATTCAACAAGACCACACCGAACCATCCCCGTTTGCAATTCCTGATAATACTCCTCTACAGAATTTTTCCCTTGCTCTAAACATGTCAGATTCTTTAGTAAATCACGTTGATAAGTGGGAGGTACAAAACGAACACGCATAGCAGTTTTTAAAGCAGTCCAAGTACTAGGAATAGTAGTAGGATTTAAACGACAATACTCAGACCACCAAAGGGAAGCAAATTTAGTAAATTCACATGTAGCAGCACTAACACGCATATTCTCAGGATATTTTAAGCATGCAAAACGTTGTTCTACTTCCATCTCCCATGTAAGATATGCATCAGGATTATATTTACCCTCAAAAGATGGAATATTTAATTTAAGCTTTGCAACATGATCATCATCATGTACCGGTGGGCGAGCGTTGCGGTAGTAGTGTCGGGGACGGCCAGCAGGTACCCGTGATCGGAATGCGCCGTGCGCCATGTGTTGGCGCGGGTGCGGGTGTGGGCAATCTGTTCAAAAGCTCCTTGAACCGAACGTCAAGCTTGGCGTTGAAGGATTTCTCGAGTCCATCGATCTTGTCCATGGCGTTGGTGAGCTTGGTGTCAAACTCCCCTAGGCGCGTATCCACGTCTTCAGCGCGACTGACCAAGAGCGCGGAGAAGTGGGCATGGAGTTCTTCGTTCGTCATTGTGGCAGGGTTCCGCGAAGTATCTGTCATGGTTAGTCCTTAAAAAGCACAGGTATATACTACGGAAAGATGTGGAAGTCACGTGTAATCCGTCAAGCAATATACGAAGCTCTTACAAGTTCTTACCGAACAGCAGGAAAAGGCGATGTGCAACCGCGAGGATCAGGGGGTCCAGAGATTGAGCCAAGCGATTACCAGGGGTCGAGACACCGCACGTGGAGAATATCTGTGGAGCACTCATATATTTGGATCGCACGTTTTATTGATGATGCTTTGTCGCGCCGTTATGATTTGTGATCTCAACTTGACTTCAAAATATTTGGATTAGAAACTATTAAGGAACAATATGTGCATGATGCTGAATTTAAAGATGTATTGCAGAATTGTAGAGATGGTAGAACATGGAACCAGTTCGTCTTCAATGATGGATTTGTGTTCCGTGCTAACAAACTGTGCATTTGGGATAGTTCTGTTCGTCCTTTGTTGTTACAGGAGGCGCATGGAGGAGGATTGATGGGACACTTTGGTGTCAAAAAAACGGAAGATGTTCTTGCTGCACACTTCTTATGGCCACGTATGCGTCGAGATGTTGAGAGATTTGTGGCACGCTGCACTACTTGTCAAAAAGCTAAGTCTCGCCTTAATCCACATGGTTTATATATGCCTCTTCCTGTTCCTAGTGTTCCTTGGGAGGATATTTCTATGGACTTTGTTTTGGGATTGCCACGAACACAGAATGTGAGGGATAGTATTTTTGTTGTTGTGGATCGGTTTTCTAAGATGGCACACTTTATTCCTTGTCATAAAACGGAGATGATGCTGCGCATATTGCTGATTTGTTCTTTCGTGAAATTGTTCGTTTGCATGGTGTGCCAAATACTATTGTCTCTGATCGTGATACTAAATTTCTTAGCCACTTTTGGAGATGTTTATGGGCTAAGTTGGGGACTAAATTGTTGTTTAGTACTACATGTCATCCCCAAACTGATGGACAAACTGAAGTAGTAAATAGAACTTTGTCAACTATGTTGCGGGCTGTTTTAAAGAACTTAAAATTGTGGGAAGAGTGTTTACCTCATATAGAATTTGCTTATAATCGTTTGCTGCATTCTACCACAAAGATGTGCCCATTTGAGATTGTGTATGGTTTTGTTCCTCGTGCACATATTGATTTATTGCCTTTACCTTCTTCGGTGCAAAATAATTTGGATGCTACACAACGCGCTGAAATGATATTAAACTTACATAAGACTACTAAAGATAACATTGAACACATGAATGCTAAGTATAAACTTGCTGGGGATAAAGGGAGAAAGCATGTTGTGTTTGATGTTGGAGATCTTGTTTGGTTACATTTGCGTAAAGATCGTTTTCCTGATTTACGCAAGTCTAAGTTAATGCCGCGTGCTGCTGGTCCCTTTAAGGTGTTCGAGAAAATAAATGATAATGCATATAAACTTGAGTTGCCTGCAGACTTTGGTACGGTTAGTCCTACGTTTAACATTGCAGATTTGAAGCCTTATTTTGGTGAGGAAGATGAGATTGCGTCGAGGACGACTTCAATTCAAGAAGGGGAGCAGGATGTGGACATCCCTACTATTGATACAACCGTTGTACCTACAGCAACACACATACAAGGACCCATCACAAGATATCATGCCAAACAACTTAACTATCAGGTACTTTCGTTTCTTGGAACTATTCCTCACATACATGAGAATATGATGCTACCTAAATCAGATGTATTTCTTACTCTTAGGAATGATGGACCAAGCATGGATGAGAGGGACAAGCATTGGAGCATGACCATGCATGGAGATGGCAGCAAGCATGTGATGATCCAAGAGAAGGCCACGGATGGAGATTTCAGAACTTTGAGGCCACCATAATGAAGAAAGAAGGCTTGAAAGAAATATTCAAGATTAATACTTCACGAATTCATCCATAGCTTAATATGGTGCTGCGACACCTTTATTTTGGGCCAGGCCCATGTAATTTTCGCAGGATTTTAAATAGCCACTTTTTAGAGTCCGTATTTGAGGGAAAAAGGATTTCTAGGGTTGGATTCTGATGTGGACATCCCTACTATTGATACAACCATTGTACCTACAGCAACACACATACAAGGACCCATCACAAGATCTCGTGCCAAACAACTTAACTATCAGGTACTTTCGTTTCTTGGAACTATTCCTCACATACATGAGAATATGATGCTGCCTAAATCAGATATATTTCTTACTCTTAGGAATGATGGACCAAGCATGGATGAGAGGGACAAGCATTGGAGCATGGTCATGCATGGAGATGGCAGCAAGCATGTGATGATCCAAGAGAAGGCCACAGATGAAGATTTCAGAACTTTGAGGCCACCATAATGAAGAAAGAAGGCTTGGACGAAATATTCAAGATCAATACTTTACGAATTCGTCCATAGCTTAATATGGTGCTGCGACACCTTTATTTTGGGCCAGGCCCATGTAATTTTCGCAGGATTTTAGTTAGCCACTTTTTAGAGTCCGTATTTGAGGGGAAAAGGACTTTTAGGGTTGGATTCGGCCACCACTTCCATGGCTGGCCGAAACCCCACCTTTTCGCCCTTAAATACGCCCCATAGTCGAACCTCTAGACTCGGATTTTGTTTAGACATTAAGTTAGCCATAGTCGCAACTTCGCCAAGGCTCGAGCGTCGCAGAGGACTCTTGTACTTCGCACCTATTCCGGATCCCACCTCTTCAATAAAGCTTTCCTCTTAATCCGCAATATCTTGATTGCAATATTGGTTCTTACTTGTTCTCGATTTTAGGTAGGAATTAAGACCCTCGCTGGTCAGGCTGATCGTGTTCACGCAGGATCGGTAACTTCCAGGAGATTGGCCTAGCGATTGCATTGGCGCTCGTGCTCGCACGTGTAGTCGGATCATCAAGCCCGAACTCCACCAAATCGAATATCGCCATCTCATCGAAAGATCGAACACCTTTGCCCTATCAAGTGGTATCAGATTTCAGGTTGCTCGGTGAGATTTTACTGTTTTTCATAGATTAGATCTGTTTTTTACCTATAACCCACGAAAAAGCCAAAAACACAGTTAGAGTTTAGATCCATCCCATAACCAATCTACGCCTCGCATTATCTTTTCAGTTTTTGCATTGTTGAATTTGTGTCTACATCGTCGCGTCGAGTTGCTGGTCTTAGTGTCTCGTCCCTTAGAGTTTCGAGTTCTGATCATACTAGTCACCGCCACACTCGCCGATCACCGCCACCATATTCCTCCACCATATTCCGCCGCCATATACCCAGCCACCATAAACCCTAATACTCCGCCACCGCCTTCCTACCGCGACACACATCCGATCAGTTTTCCTGCCGCGGTACGAGTCCGAGTAGAGTTACTGTTTCCTAGTTATTTCTTTTGACTTTCCTTCTTTGTTGTTTCCGTGTTCGCTAAGAGTCCGGTCGTAAGTCCAGAAGGAGAGCAAAAAAAAAAAAAAAGTTTGGAACCGCCTCCGAAAAAATTTTCTGGCTATACTATTTTTCGACCCCGGGGATCACTTTTCTCCATCGGCCGTTATAGCAATATTTTTTTGGCGTCTGCGCGCTTTCCGGAGCAAAATAAAAAATTTCAAAATTTTTTTTTGGGGCTAACCTATTTTTAGACCCCGTAGATCAATTCTAGACACTCGCCATCATAGTGATTTTTCACCTCTCGGTTCGCTTTTCAGGGTGCCATATCATCATACAGTGCTTGTTGTGTCGCGTCGTGACATCGTTGGTGATCTAGGCTCGCGTCTCTAGTACGGTCAAGCCTAGGACCAGCAAAGTACCGTCGTTGAGCATTCTTTCAACTTTTGCATTGCTGTTTTGATAATTGCTAACCCCCTTTGCTAAGCCTTCCCAGAGCTCCACATATACTCTCCACGTGCGGTGTTTCGACTCCTGGTTATCGCTTGGTTCAATCTCTGGACCCACTGATCCTCGTGGTTGCACATAGCCTTTTCCTGCTTTTTGGTAAGAACTTGTAAGAGCTTTGTATATTGCTTGACGGATTACGCGTGATTTCCACCATATTTCCGTACTATATACCTGTGCTTTTTAAGGACTAACCATGACAGATACTTCGCCCACCCCTGCCACAATGACGAACGAAGAACTACATGCCCACTTCTCCGCGCTCTTGGTCAGTCGCGCTGAAGACGTGGATACGCGCCTCGGGGAGTTTGACACCAAGCTCACCAACGCCGTGGACAAGATCGATGGACTAGAGAAATCCTTCAACGCCAAGCTTGACGTTCGGTTCAAGGAGCTTCTGAACCGATTGCCCGCACCCGCACCGGCACCCACACATGGCGCACGGCGCATTCTGATCACGGGGCGGACTGCTGGTTTGGCTGCCGCCGCACCCCCGGCGGCAACTGCTGCGACTGACGTTCCTCAGACTTCCGCCGCGGCTGCTGCTGCGACATTGGGGACAGACGACGGGTACTACTACGACCCCGACGACGACGATCTGTTTGACGAGGAGGTTGAACAACCTCCACAGGTACCTGCTGGTCACCCCCGACATTACTACCGCAATGCTCGCCCACCGGTACGTGATGATGATCATGTTGCAAAGCTTAAATTAAATATTCCATCTTTTGAGGGTAAATATAATCCTGATGCATATCTTACATGGGAGATGGAAGTAGAACAACGTTTTGCCTGCTTAAAATATCCTGAGAATATGCGTTATAGTGCTGCTACATGTGAATTTACTAAATTTGCTTCCCTTTGGTGGTCTGAGTATCGTCGTTTAAATCCTACTACTATTCCTAGTACTTGGACTGCTTTAAAAACTGCTATGCGTGTTCGTTTTGTACCTCCCACTTATCAACGTGATTTACAAAAGAATCTGACACGCTTAGAGCAAGGAAAAAATTCTGTAGAAGAGTATTATCAGGAATTGCAAACGGGGATGGTTAGGTGTGGTCTTGTTGAATCTAATGAACAAATGCTTGCACGTTTCTTTGGTGGATTAAACAAGGACATTCAGCACATATTAGATTATAAGGAATATAATTCTATCACTCGTTTGTTTCATCTTACTTGCAAAGCTGAACGTGAAGTGCAGGATCGCCAAACACCATGGAGGAGGACTAATAATTCTGCAGGTCGCACGTCCACTTGGACATCCCGACAATCAGCGCCTCCTCGTGATTCGCCTTCCGCTACTACCACATCCAAGGCCACCACCAGATTTCCAGCTGCTTCTCCACCATCATCCAATGCTCCTGATCGTAGTGCATCTTCTATGGCTTCCACGGGTAAGACAAAGGATATACAGTGCCGCTAGTGCTGGGGTTTTGGTCATATTGAGAGACAGTGCACAACACAACGTGTGATGATTGTGCGCGGAGATGGTCAATACGATTCAGCGAGTGACTTTGATGAAGATACACGGACTTTTTTTTTGGTGATGTGGACATCCCTACTATTGATACAACCGTTGTACCTACAGCAACACACATACAAGGACCCATCACAAGATCTCGTGCCAAACAACTTAACTATCAGGTACTTTCGTTTCTTGGAACTATTCCTTACATACATGAGAATATGATGCTGCCTAAATCAGATACATTTCTTACTCTTAGGAATGATGGACCAAGCATGGATGAGAGGGACAAGCATTGGAGAATGGCCATGCATGGAGATGGCAGCAAGCATGTGATGATCCAAGAGAAGGCCACGGATGAAGATTTCAGAACTTTGAGGCCACCATAATGAAGAAAGAAGGCTTGGACGAAATATTCAAGATCAATACTTTACGAATTCGTCCATAGCATAATATGGTGCTGCGACACCTTTATTTTGGGCCAGGCCCATGTAATTTTCGCAGGATTTTAGTTAGCCACTTTTTAGAGTCCGTATTTGAGGGGAAAAGGACTTTTAGGGTTGGATTCGGCCACCACTTCCATGGCTGGCCGAAACCCCACCTTTTCGCCCTTAAATACGCCCCATAGCCGAACCTCTAGACTCGGATTTTGTTTAGACATTAAGTTAGCCATAGTCGCAACTTCGCCAAGGCTCGAGCGTCGTAGAGGCCTCTTGTACTTCGCACCTATTCAGGATCCCACCTCTTTCAATAAAGCTTTCCTCTTAATCCGCAATATCTTGATTGCAATATTGGTTCTTACTTGTTCTCGATTTCAGGTAGGAATTAAGACCCTCGCTGGTCAGGCTGATCGTGTTCACGCAGGATCGGTAACCTCCAGGAGATTGGCCTAGCGATTGCATTGGCGCTCGTGCTCGCACGTGTAGTCGGATCGTCAAGCCCGAACTCCACCAAATCGATTATCGCCATCTCATCGAAAGATCGGACACCTTTGCCCTATCAAGTGGTATCAGATTTCAGGTTGCTCGGTGAGATTTTACTGTTTTTCATAGATTAGATCTGTTTTTACCTATAACCCACGAAAAAGCCAAAAACACAGTTAGAGTTTAGATCCATCCCATAACCAATCTACGCCTCGCATTATCTTTTCAGTTTTTGCATTGTTGAATTTGTGTCTACATCGTCGCGTCGAGTTGCTGGTCTTAGTGTCTCGTCCCTTAGAGTTTCGAGTTCTAATCATACTAGTCACCGCCACACTCGCCGATCTCCGCCACCATATTCCGCCGCCATATACCCTGCCACCATAAACCCTAAAACTCCGCCACCGCCTTCCTACCGCGACACGGATCCGATCACCTTTCCTGCCGCGGCACGAGTCCGAGTTGAGTCATTATTTCCTAGTTATTTCTTTTGACTTTCCTTCTTTGTTGTTTCCGTGTTTCGCTAAAGTCCGTGTCGAGCTAAGAGTCCGGTCGTAAGTCCGTGTCGAGCGATATTTTTTTGGCGCCTGCGCGCTTTCCGGAGCAAAAAAAAAATTCGAAAATTTTTTTTTGGGGGCTAACCTCTTTTTAGACCCCGTAGATCAGTTCTAGACACTCGCCATCCTAGTACTTTTCTGGATCTCGGATCGCTTTTCAGGGTGCTATATCATCATCCAGTGCTTGTTGTGTCGCGTCGTGACATCGTTGGTGATCTAGGCTCGCGTCTCTAGTACGGTCTAGCCTAGGACCAGCACAGTACCGTCGTTGAGCATTCTTTCAACTTTTGCATTGCTGTTTTGATAATTGCTAACCCCTTTGCTAAGCCTTCCCAGAGCTCCACAGATACTCTCCACGTGCGGTGTTTCGACTCCTGGTAATCGCTTGGTTCAATCTCTGGACCCACTGATCCTCGTGGTTGCACATCGCCTTTTCCTGCTGTTTGGTAAGAACTTGTAAGAGCTTCGTATATTGCTTGACGGATTACGCGTGACTTCCACCATATTCCTGTAGTATATACCTGTGCTTTTAAGGACTAACCATGACAGATACCTCGCGGAATCCTGCCACCATGACGAACGAAGAACTACATGCCCACTTCTCCGCGCTCTTGGTCAGTCGCGCTGAAGACGTGGATACGCGCCTAGGGTAGTTTGACACCAAGCTCACCAACGCCGTGGACAAGATCGATGGACTCGAGAAATCCTTCAACGCCAAGCTTGACGTTCGGTTCAAGGAGCTTTTGAACCGATTGCCCGCACCCGCACCGGCACCCACACATGGCGCACGGCGCATTCCGATCGCGGGTCGGACTGCTGGTTCGGCTCCCGCCGCACCCCCGGCGGCTCCTGCTACGACTGACGTTCCTCAGACTTCGCCGCGGCTGCTGCTGCGACATTGGGGACAGACGACGGGTACTACTACGACCCCGACGACGACGATCTGTTTGACGAGGAGGTTGAACAACCTCCACAGGTACCTGCTGGTCGCCCCCGACATTACTACCGCAACGCTCGCCCACCGGTACGTAATGATGATGATCATGTTGCAAAGCTTAAATTAAATATTCCATCTTTTGAGGGTAAATATAATCCTGATGCATATCTTACATGGGAGATGGAAGTAGAACAACGTTTTGCATGCTTAAAATATCCTGAGAATATGCGTGTTAGTGCTGCTACATGTGAATTTACTAAATTTGCTTCCCTTGGGTGGTCTGAGTATTGTCGTTTAAATCCTACTACTATTCCTAGTACTTGGACTGCGTTAAAAACTGCTATGCGTGTTCGTTTTGTACCTCCCACTTATCAACGTGATTTACTAAAGAATCTGACACGCTTAGAGCAAGGAAAAATTCTGTAGAAGAGTATTATCAGGAATTGCAAACGGGGATGGTTAGGTGTGGTCTTGTTGAATCTAATGAACAAATGCTTGCACGTTTCTTTGGTGGATTAAACAAAGACATTCAGCACATATTAGATTATAAGGAATATAATTCTATCACTCGTTTGTTTCATCTTGCTTGCAAAGCTGAACGTGAAGTGCAGGATCGCAAAACACCATGGAGGAGGACTAATAATTCTGCAGGTCGCACATCCACTTGGACATCCCGACAATCAGCGCCTCCTCGTGATTCGCCTCCAGCTACTACCACATCCAAGGCCACCACAAGATTTCCAGCTGCTCCTCCACCATCATCCAATGCTCCTGCTGTAGTGCATCTTCTATGGCTTCCACGGGTAAGACAAAGGATATACAATGCCGCAAGTGCTGGGGTTTTGGTCATATTGAGAGACAGTGCACAACACAACGTGTGATGATGGTGCGAGAAGATGGTGAATACGATTCAGCGAGTGACTTCGATGAAGATACACTAGCCCTTATTTCTGCTCGCGATGGAGACAATTCTGATGATGATGACGAGCCAGAGGTAATGGGAGCTGAAGCTGCTGATCAATACAAGAGTTTAATTACACAACGTGTGTTGAGTGTGCAATTGAGCAAATCTGAGCAAGATCAACGCCACAACCTGTTCCAAACACGTGGTGTTGTCAAGGAAAGAGCTATACGGATCATCATTGATGGAGGGAGTTGTAATAATCTGGCCAGTGTTGACATGGTAGAGAAGCTTGCGCTTCCAACAAGACAACGCCCACATTCATACTACATCCAATGGTTTGAGAGTTCTCGCAAGATCAAGGTAACAAGAACGGTACGCGTGCATTTTACTATTGGTACATATTCTGATTTTGTTGATTGTGATGTTGTACCTATGCAAGCTTGTTCTTTGTTACTTGGTAGACCATGGCAATTTGATAGAGAATCTGTTCATAATGGCAAAACTAATCACTATTCTCTTATGCATGATGGAAAGAAAATTGGTCTAAAACCTATGACTCCCGAACAGATTTTAAAAGATGATCTTGCTAGAGCTAGTAGAGCTAAAACTGAGGAGAAAAATAAAAGTGAGAATCAGATTGTTGCTGCAGATTTTATACCACCAAAGAACACTAAATCTGATTCAACACATGCTACTGAAATTCGTTTGAAGAGTCCATGTATGCTTGCAAATAAAATTGATATTGCTGAACTAGATGTAAACAATACTCAATGTATGCAATTGTCTGCAAAGAGGTTTTGTTTTCATTTGAGGATATGCCTCCTTCTTTGCCACCCGCTGTTGCTAACCTTTTGCAGGAATATGAGGACGTCTTTCCTGCTGAGTTGCCACCAGGACTACCTCCTATTAGAGGAATTGAGCATCAAATTGATCTAATTCCTGGTGCCACGTTGCCCAACTGCGCGCCATATAGAACCAATCCAGAGGAGACAAAGGAGATACAACGCCAAATTCAGGAACTACTCGACAGAGATCATATTCGTGAGTCCCTTAGCCCTTGTGCTGTTCCTATTATTTTGGTACCTAAGAAAGATGGTTCTTCGCGCATGTGTACTGATTGTAGAGCTATCAATAATATTACTATTCGATATCGTCATCCTATTCCACGTTTAGATGACATGCTTGATGAATTGAGTGGCTCTACCATGTTTTCTAAAGTTGATTTGCGTAGTGGTTACCACCAGATTCGTATGAAATTAGGAGATGAATGGAAAACAGCATTTAAAACTAAGTTCGGTTTATATGAGTGGTTAGTAATGCATTTGGTTTAACTAATGCACCTAGAACTTTCATGAGATTAATGAACGAAGTTTTACGTGCTTTCATTGGCCGTTTTGTGGTAGTCTACTTTGATGATATTCTGATTTATAGCAAATCTTTAGAGGAACATTTGGACCATTTACGTGCTGTTTTCAATGCTTTACGTGATGCACGTTTGTTTGGTAACCTTGAGAAGTGCACATTTTGCACCAATCGAGTTGCGTTTCTTGGCTATGTTGTTACATCACAGGGTATTGAAGTGGATCCAGCCAAGATTGAAGCTATTGAGAATTGGCCGCAGCCCAAGACGGTCACACAAGTGAGGAGTTTTCTTGGCCTCGCTGGTTTTTATAGGCGCTTTGTTAAAGACTTTGGATCAATTGCCGCGCCGCTGAATGAGCTTACCAAGAAGGATGTGCCCTTTGTTTGGGGCGATGCACAACAACAGGCCTTCGTCATATTGAAAGATAAGCTAACACATGCTCTCCTTACTCCAACTTCCTGATTTTACTAAGACTTTTGAGCTTGAATGTGATGCTAGTGGCATTGGTTTGGGAGGGGTGTTATTACAAGAGGGAAAAACCTGTTGCATATTTTAGTGAGAAATTGAGTGGGGCTAGTCTGAACTATTCTACTTATGATAAGAATTATATGCGTTGTTCGGACATTAGAAACTTGGCAACATTATCTATGGCCTAAGGAATTTGTTATTCATTCTGATCATGAATCTTTGAAGCATATTCGTAGTCAAGCTAAGTTGAATCGTCGTCATGCAAAGTGGGTTGAATTTATTGAGTCTTTTCCTTATGTTATCAAACACAAAAAGGGTAAAGATAATATTATTGCTGATGCTTTGTCACGCCGTTATGCTTTGTTATCTCAACTTGACTTCAAAATATTTGGATTGGAAACTATTAAGGAACAATATGTGCATGATGCTGAATTTAAAGATGTGTTGCAGAATTGTAGAGATGGTAGAACTTGGAACAAGTTCGTCTTCAATGATGGATTTGTGTTCCGTGCTAACAAACTATGCATTCCAGATAGCTCTGTTCGTCTTTTGTGTTACAGGAGGCGCATGGAGGAGGATTGATGGGACACTTTGGTGTCAAGAAGACGGAGGATGTTCTTGCTGCACACTTCTTTTGGCCACGTATGCGTCGCGATGTTGAGAGATTTGTGGCACGCTGCACTACTTGTCAAAAAGCTAAGTCTCGCCTTAATCCACATGGTTTATATATGCCTCTTCCTGTTCCTAGTGTTCCTTGGGAGGATATTTCTATGGACTTTGTTTTGGGATTGCCACGAACACAGAAGGGGAGGGATAGTATTTTTGTTGTTGTGGATCGTTTTCTAAGATGGCACACTTTATTCCTTGTCATAAAACGGATGATGCTGCGCATATTGCTGATTTGTTCTTTCGTGAAATTGTTCGTTTGCATGGTGTGCCAAATACTATTGTCTCTGATCGTGATACTAAATTTCTTAGCCACTTTTGGAGATGTGTTTATGGGCTAAGTTGGGGACTAAATTGCTGTTTAGTACTACATGTCATCCCAAACTGATGGTCAAACTGAAGTAGTAAATAGAACTTTGTCTACTATGTTACGGCTGTTTTAAAGAAGAACTTAAATTGTGGGAAGAGTGTTTACCTCATATAGAATTTGCTTATAATCGTTCATGGCATTCTACCACAAATTGTGCCCATTTGAGATTGTGTATGGTTTTGTCCTCGTGCACCTATTGATTTATTGCCTTTACCTTCTTTCGGTGCAACATAATTTGGATGCTACACAACGCGCTGAAATGATATTAAACTTGCATAAGACTACTAAAAGATAACATTGAACACATGAATGCTAAGTATAAACTTGCTGGGGATAAAGGGAGAAAGCATGTTGTGTTTGATGTTGGCGATCTTGTTTGGTTACATTTGCGTAAAGATCGTTTTCCTGATTTACGCAAGTCTAAGTTAATGCCACGTGCTGCTGGTCCCTTAAGGTGTAGAGAAATCAATGATAATGCATATAACTTGAGTTGCCTGCAGACTTTGGTACGGTTAGTCCTACATTTAACATTGCAGATTTGAAGCCTTACTTTCGTGAGGAAGATGAGATTGCGTCGAGGACGACTTCAATTCAAGAAGGGAGCATGATGTGGACATCCCTACTATTGATACAACCGTTGTACCTACAGCAACACACATACAAGGACCCATCACAAGATCTCGTGCCAAAAAACTTAACTATCAGTACTTTCGTTTCTTGGAACTATTCCTTACATACATGAGAATATGATGCTGCCTAAATCAGATACTTTCTTACTCTTAGGAATGATGGACCAAGCATGGATGAGAGGGACAAGCATTGGAGCATGGCCATGCATGGAGATGGCAGCAAGCAGTGTTGATCCAAGAGAAGGCCACGGATGAAGATTTCAGAACTTTGAGGCCACCATAATGAAGAAAGAAGGCTTGGACGAAATATTCAAGATCAATACTTACGAATTCGTCCATAGCAAATAATGGTGCTGCGACACCTTTATTTTGGGCAGGCCCATGTAACTTTCGCAGGATTTTATTAGCCACTTTTAGAGTCGTATTTGAGGGGAAAAGGACTTTTAGGGTTGGATTCGGCCACCACTTCCATGGCTGGCCGAAACCCCACCACCTTTTCGCCCTTAAATACGCCCCATAGCCGAACCTCTAGACTCGGATTTTGTTTAGACATTAAGTTAGCCATAGTCGCAAACTTCGCCAAGGCTCGAGCGTCGCAGAGGCCTCTTGTACTTCGCACCTATTCAGGATCCCACCTCTTTCAATAAAAAGCTTTCTCTTAATCCGCATATCTTGATTGCAATATGGTCTTACTTGTTCTCGATTTCAGTAGGAATTAAGACCCTCGCTGGTCAGGCTGATCGTGTTCACGCAGGATCGGTAACCTCCAGGAGATTGGCCTAGCGATTGCATTGGCGCTCGTGCTTGCACGTGTAGTCGGATCGTCAAGCCCGAACTCCACCAAATCGATTATCACATCTCATCGAAAGATCAGACACCTTTGCCACTATCAAGTGGTATCGGATTTCAGTTTGCTCGGTGCTTTTACTGTTTTGTAGATTAGAATCTATTTTTACCTATAACCCACGAAAAAGCCAAAAACACAGTTAGAGTTTAGATCCATCCCATAACCATCTACGCCTCGCATTATCTTTTCAGTTTTT
>CAJUWN010001016.1:0-23866 GCA_910589765.1 Avena atlantica
GTCTAAGGAATACAATATTTGACATAGGAAAGCTTCGCAAAGACGAAACACGATGACACGATCTAATTGCTCTGCTTATGTTTGGGTCTATCCACCATATCATTCTCCCAATGATATGATCTCATTATCAATTGACCAACTCATGGGTCTATGGTTTAGGAAACCTTAACCATCATTGATCAATGAGCTAGTCCATAGAGGCGTACTAGGGACACGGTGTTGTTCACAAACCACACAAGTATTAAAGTTTCGCGCTTAATACAATTCTAGCATGGAATATAAACTTTATCATGAACAAGAATTATAATAATAACATCTTTATTATTGCCTCTAGGGCATAATTCCAACAGTCTCCCACTTGCACTAGAGTCAATAATCTAGTTTACATTTGGCAACAATCTCACACCCATGGCACTGAGGTGTTGATCATGTTTTACACGTGGAAGAGGTTTAGTCAATGGATCTGCGACATTCAGATCCGTATGTACTTTGCTAATCTTCAGATCTCCATCTGCTATATAATCTCGGATTATATGAAACTTGCGGTTGATATGCTTGGTCTTTGGATGATATCTTGGTTCCTTAGCGAGTGCTATGGCGCCAGTGTTGTCACACAATATCTCCAGTGGGTCCAATGCACTTGGAACCACGCCAAGCTCAGTGATGAAGTTTCTGATCCAAACTCCTTCACTTGACGCTTCTGCAGCAGCCATGTATTCCGCTTCTACTGTAGATCCCGCGATCACGCTTTGCTTGCAGCTTCTCCAGCTCACAGCTCCTCCATTCAAAATATAAACGTATCCTGTCTGAGATTTAGAATCATCCTTGTCGGTGTCGAAACTAGCATCGACGTAACCTTTTACGACAAGCTGTTCATCACCCCCATAGACTAAGAACATTTCTTTAGTTCTATTTAGGTACTTTAGGATGTTCTTCACGGCTGTCCAGTGTTCCACTCCTGGATCACTTTGATATCTGCTCGTCAAACTAAGAGCATTGGACACATCCGGTCTAGTACACAGCATGGCATACATGATGGAACCTATGGCCGAGGCATAAGGCACTTTGCTCATAGCTTCCCTATCATTTACCGTAGCTGGACACTGAGCCTTGCTCAATATCTTACCTGACAACATAGGCACTGAACCTTTCTTTGCCTTATCCATTCTGAACCTTTTCAGAACTTTGTCTAGGTATGTACTCTGGCTTAAAGCTATCAGGCGTCTTTGTCTATCTCTATAGATCTTGATGCCCAATATATAAGCAGCTTCACCTAGGTCTTTCATTGAAAAACACTTGTTCAAATAACTCTTCACATCGTTAAGCATGTTGATGTCATTTCCGATAATCAATATGTCATCCACATACAGTACCAGAAACGTCACCGAGCTCCCACTCACTTTCTTGTAGATGCAAGCTTCGTAGCAATTTGGAACAAATCCAAAGCTCTTGATCACTTGATCAAAACGAAGGTTCCAACTCCGAGATGCTTGCTTCAGTCCATAAATGGAACGCTGAAGTTTGCATACTTTACTAGCATCCTTAGGATCGACAAAACCTTCGGGTTGCATCATATACAACTCTTCATCAATGTTGCCATTGAGGAAAGCAGTCTTGACATCCATCTGCCATATTTCATAATCATGAAACGCAGCAATTGCTAATAAAATCCGAATGGACTTAAACATCGCTACGGGAGAGAAAGTCTCATCGTAGTCAACACCTTGAACTTGTCGAAAACCTTTTGCGACAAGCCGTGCTTTATAGACGGTAACATTACCATCCGCGTCCGTTTTCTTCTTGAATATCCATTTGCACTCAACGGCCTTTCGGTCGCTAGGAGGATCCACCAAAGTCCATACTTGGTTTTCGCTCATGGATCCCAATTCGGATTTCATGGCTTCCAGCCATTTCTCAGAGTCTGGGCTCATCATCGCTTCCTCATAGTTCGTAGGTTCACTGTCTTCTACCAACAAGACAGTCAAGACAGGGTTGCCGTACCACTCAGGAGGGGCACGCGACCTTGTCGACCTGCGACGTTCAGTAGCAGCATCGTCCGAAGCTTCATGATCCTTGTCATTAGCTTCCTCTATTGTTGGTGCAGGCGGCACTGGAACAATTTCAGGTGCTGCGCTACTCTCCAATTCAAGAGAAGGTTCAATAACCTCGTCTAGCTCTACTTTCCTCCCACTCACTTCTTTCGAGAGAAACTCCTTCTCAAGAAAGGAACCGTTCTTTGCGACAAACACTTTGCCTTCGGTTCTGTGATAGAAGGTATACCCAATAGTTTCCTTAGGGTATCCTATGAAGACGCATTTCTCCGCTTTGGGTTCGAGCTTGTCCGGCATCAACTTCTTGACGTAAGCTTCGCATCCCCAAACTTTAAGAAACGACAACTTAGGTTTAGCACCAAACCACAGTTCATACGGTGTCGTCTCAACGGATTTAGATGGAGCCCTATTTAAAGTGAATGCAGCGGTTTCTAATGCATAACCCCAAAATGATAACGGCAAATCAGTAAGAGACATCATCGATCGGACCATATCTAATAGGGTTCGATTCCGGCGTTCAGACACACCATTGCGCTGTGGTGTTCCGGGTGGCGTGAGTTGCGAAACAATTCCGCTTGCTTTAAGATGCGTGAGAAAATCATAACTCAAATATTCGCCCCCACGATCGGATCGTAGAAACTTAATCTTTCTGTTACGATGGTTCTCCACTTCATTCTGAAATTCTTTGAACTTTTCAAACGTTTCAGATTTATGTTTCATTAAATAGATATACCCATATCTACTTAAGTCATCGGTAAAAGTGAGGAAATAGCGATATCCACCGCGCGTCGAAACACTCATCGGTCCGCATACATCGGTATGTATGATTTCCAACAAGTCCGTTGCTCGCTCCATCATACCGGAGAACGGGGTTTTGATCATCTTGCCCATGAGGCATGGTTCGCATGTGTCAAATGATTCAAAATCAAGAGACTCCAAAAGTCCATCAGAATGGAGTTTCTTCATGCGCTTTACTCCAATATGACCTAGACGACAGTGCCACAAATAAGTAGTATTATCACTATCTACTTTGCATCTCTTAGCCTCAATGTTATGGATGTGTGTTTCATCCCTTTCGAGATTTAGAAGAAATAAACCATTCACAAGAGGTGCATGACCATAAAAGATGTTACTCATATAAATAGAACAACCATTATTCTCCGATTTAAATGAATAACCGTCTTGCAATAAACACGATCCGGAAATGATGTTCATGCTCAACGCAGGCACATAATAACATTTATTAAGGTTTAAAACTAATCCCGAAGGTAAAACTAAGGAGAGCGTGCCGACGGCCATCACATCAACTCTTGATCCGTTGCCAACGCGCATCGTCACCTCATCCCTCGCAAGCCGCCGTCTATTCCGTAGCTCCTGTTTCGAGTTACAAATATTAGCAACTGAACCGGTATCAAATACCCAGGCACTACAACGAGGGCTAGTAAGGAAAACATCAATAACATGTATATCAAATATACCTTTGATGGTGCCAGCCTTCTTGTCCGCTAAGTACTTCGGACAGTTGCGCTTCCAGTGACCCTTGTCCTTGCAATAGAAGCACTCAGTGTCCGGCTTGGGACCAGACCTGAGCTTCTTCTCAGCAGGGGCATTGCGCTTGCCGCCGCCCTTCTTGAAGGGCTTCTTTGCTCCCTTACCTTTCTTAAAGGAGGGCTTGTTGACCATCAACACATGATTATCCTTCTTGATGTCCACTTCCGCAGCCTTCAGCTTTGCGAAGAGCTCGGTGATCGTATCAGTGGAACCAATCTGATTATGAGTCACTACAAAACTTTTGTAGCTGGGAGGGAGTGATTGCAGAACCCTGTCAATCTTGAGCTCCTCTGGAATCGTGCATTCCAGTTGCTCAAGGCGTTGAGTGTAGCCCGACATCTTTATGGCGTGCTCACTAACGGAACTCCCTTCCTCCATCTTGCAGTTAAAGAACTTCTCAGAGATCTCATATCTCTCAGAACGGGCTTGAGTCTGAAACATGGTTTTCAGCTCCTCGAGAATCTCAAAGGGCCCGGGATAGGTTTCAAAACGATTTTGAAGCTCCGGTTCCATAGCAAACAACATGGTGCTCTTAATCACACCATAATCATCTTTGCGCGACTGATAGACAGCTTTCTCATCAGCCGGCGCAGTTGCAGCAGGGGGGTACCTAACGCTTTCTCAAGGACATAGTCCTTTTGTCCGCCAGACAGAATGATTCTTAGATTGCGGAACCAGTTGGTGAAGTTAGACCCATTGTTTCTAAGCTTTTCTTTCTCAGCAAAAACGTTGAAGTTGAAGTTGGACTTGGCCATTGATCTACAGTATTTGCAAGTACAATTTAGACTATGTTCATGATAAATAGTTCAACTTAATCAAATTACTAGATGAACTCCCACTAAATTCAACATCCCTCAAGTTGTTTAGTGAACACGATCCAAATTCACCACACCTAATCCGATCATCACGAGAAGAGATGTGGTTTCAATGGTGGACAACGAAGTGTCGATCATATCATTCATATGACTCATGCTTAACCTTTCGGTTCTTGTGTTCCGAGGCCATGTCTGTACATGCTAGGCTCGTCAAGTTAGACCCAAGTATTTCCGCGTGTGCAAAAACTGGCTTGCACCCGTTGTATGTGAGCGTAGAGTCTATAGCACCCGATCATCACGTGATGCTTGGACACGACGAACTTTCGCAACGGTGCATACTTGGGGAGAACACAGTTTTTATCTTGATCTTTAAGTGAGGAATCATCTTATAATGCTACCGTCGCGATCTAAGCATAATAAGATACATAAAAGGATAAACATCACATGCATATAACTTTATGTGACATGGTATAGCCAATCTTCGCGCAATGATCTCCATCTTGTGCGTTCCGGCATGATCTCCATCACTCCACCATGATTGCCTCCACCACGAATAGCAACTACAACTATTGCTAACTACTTAGCGATAAAGTAAAGCTATTACATGGCGTATAAGAAGTTGACTCGCAGGTCATACACAATTATAAAGACAACCATATGGCTCCTGCCGGTTGTGTACTCATCGACATGCAAGTCGTGAAACATTACAAAACATGATCATCGCATACAATATACACATCACATCTTGGGCCATACCATATCACAGAAAACACTCCCTGCAAAAACAAGTTAGACGCCTCTACTTTGTTGTTGCATGTTTTACGTGGCTTATGGGAGTAGATGCTAAGAACGATTCTTACCTACGGAAAGCCACAACGGTGATATTATGGTTGCCAAACTCCGGTGTTAATCCCATGACAACTATAGTGAGAGAAACTGACATCCACCAGCCGCATGTGTGGAACAAGCCACACGTCAAGTGCGGAGCCGGTCTCGCGAACGACGTCGCGTAAGGTTGGCCTGGACCGCTTCAATCTCACTATCCCGCGTCATAAGAAGAACACAAACAAGAGGCTTGCAACAGAAAACATCAACGCCCGCAACAACCATGTTGCGTTCTACTCGTGAAACACATCTACGCATAGATCTAGCTCTGATACCACTGAAGGGTTTCGCGGCATAGTAAATCAAAATTTTCTACGGAGCGAACAGAGGGAAAGCCAAGATCTAATCTAGGAGATGCAAACAACGAGAGAGATTGGATTAGATCTTCATACCCTTGAAGATTCGCACAGCGGAACGTTCGTCGGAACGTGGGTGATGTAGTCGTACTCGCTTCTCCTCCTCGCGATCCGATCCGATCTAGCACCACAAGTGGCGGTGCCTCCGTGAGATGCACACGTGCAGCACCTCGACGTCTCCTCCTTCCTCGGACCAGCGAGTATGGTGGAGAGATAGATTGGATCTACAACACGACGGCGTGGTGTATATGGTGGAGAATTTCTGCTGCAGGGCTTCGCCTACAAACAGTCGGGAGGGAGAGAGGAAGGTAGCAAGGCTGCTAGGGCTTGGAGGAAGGTGTGTGGGGGGAGGGGGCGCACCACCCCTCTATATATAGAGGGGGGGCGGCCAGCCCTTGCCCCTCCTCCAAGCCTATCTCTAGTTTAAACAATTTAAACTCTCCCTTATCTAGAAATCCTATCTCTAGTTTAAACGATTTAAACTCTCCCTTATCTAGAAATTCTATCCCGAGATTTAAACGAGTCAAATCTCTCTAGAATCGGCTGGGCCCTATGGGGCCTTGTGCCCCTGGCCCAATGCGGCCAGGACACTCCCTCATAGGCCCATGCCCCCTCCCGGAAGGTGGGGCCACGTTGGTCCCCTTCCGGAAGGTTCTAGAAGCTTCCGGTACAATACCGATTAACCCGGAACAATTCCGAACTCCAAAAACTGCACTGCCTTATATGAATCTTATTCTCCGGACCATTCCGGAACCTCTCGTGATATCCCGGATCCCATCCGAGACTCCGAACAAAAATTCATAAACCAATTATCCAATCTATCCTAGCGTCGAGATACGTTAAGTGTGTGACCCTGCGGGTTCGAGAATATGCAGACATGATCTTCTATCAATAATCAACAGCGGGGTCTGGGCACCCATATTGACTCCCACACATTCATCGATGATCATATCGGATGAACCACGATGCCAGGATTCAATCAATCCCATATATATATTCCCTTCGTCTCGCGATATTTTACTTGCCCGAGATTCGATCGTCGGTACCGTCATACCTAGTTCAATCTCGTTCACAGCAAGTACTTTACTCGTTCCGTAATCCGATATCACTTTGTGATTAACTCCTTAACCACATGCTTGCAAGCGGTGTTGATATCGATTACCGAGTGGGCCCGAAGTATATCTCTCCGACTTGGGAGGGACAAATTCCATCTCGATACATACAACCCAACAGATACTTTCCGATCACCTGAGAGACACCTTTATGATCACCCTCTCATAGGATGACGTTTGATGACCTCAAAGCTTTCTTCCGATACCAGGGAGTTGCATTATCTCATGGTCTAAGGAATACAATATTTGACATAGGAAAAGCTTCGCAAAGACGAACACGATGACACGATCTAATTGCTCTGCTTTGTTTGGGTCTATCCACCATATCATTCTCCCAATGATATGATCTCATTATCAATTGACAACTCATGTCTATGGTTAGGAAACCTTAACCATCATTGATCAATGAGCTAGTCCATAGAGGCGTACTAGGGACACGGTGTTGTTCACAAACCACACAAGTATTAAAGTTTCCGCTTAATACAATTCTAGCATGGAATATAAACTTTATCATGAACAAGAATTATAATAATAACATCTTTATTATTGCCTCTAGGGCATAATTCCAACACAACAAAACCTCAAGTCCCCAAGGAGAAGGAGATTTCGATAGGGTATGAAGGTGACATGGAGGAGGACAAGCAACCGGACACTCATGCTACCGTCGCAAGCATTGGTTTGGTGGCATGACCTACCAAGCTTAAGAGGACGGCATGCATGTCTACAGGAGGGAAATCTCGACGTCATACTCTATCTCCACGATCATCTCCTCCACGTAAAAAGAGACCCTTCCATACACTTATGCATGGATATCAATTGAACATGTTCCCAAAGGGAATTTGCCCTCGGTTTGGGATATGCCTCACTCTAACAATGCAGAGAAGAATCATGCTAAGGATGAAGAGTGGGGAAAGAATAACAAGAACTGGGATTCTCAGACTGACATGATCATGAACCGTATAGAGCAAAACTCTGAGCTAATTCGTACTCTTACTTTTGAGTTCGAGGAGTTGAGGAAACTTATTGAGGATCTTATCAAGAGGACACCACCACCACCAAAGGAGTGTAATCATCTTCAGGTTTGGCATCCCCTTGGCTTGTTCCAAGCTTGGGGGAGTGCCGCGATATCACCACCATTATCTTTTATCTTTTACCTTTTTAGTGGATTCATATCTATGGTAGAGGGGTTATCTTATAGTTTGGTTTGCATGTGGAAGTATCTCTCCATTAGTTGATTATCTTTGTATCCCTTGGTGTGAGTGCCTTGTTGAATATTAATGAGAAGTCTCATCTTTTACTTTTTTGCACTTCTTATTTAGTTTGCAATCTCTATATATCATGGATCTTGTTGATCAGTATTGCACCACCACTTTGGGATCATCAAGTGGATCTAAATTGGTTTTGGCAAACCGAATTCTGGTCAGTAGCATTACTATGAAAGAGAAAAATAAAGAAAAAGCTTACAGGTATTTTGTATCATTTGTTTTCTTTCTTGTTGGCTCATAAGCTTAGTATTCTTTATTTAAGATCCTTTTGTGTTTTCAAGCAAGATTGCATGTTTGGTTGTATTACGTGTATGTTTGCTTGTTTCTTTCAACTCTTTTGCTTGCTACCTAGCCTTACTAGCCAAAAACTTGTTTTGAGAAGCATACTTCTCATGTTTCCAAAATCTTTGAACCAAAAACTTCCGCCATTTGTGTCCACCATATATACCTAGTAGATTTTGCTATTCCAAGAAAATTCTCAAGCTTCATCTACCTTTCTAATTAAAAAGTATTTTGTTATGGAAAAAACTAGTTAGTAAAGGTCTCACGAACTTGATGGCACACCTTATTTTCTTACCCCTAATAGACTTTGTACCATTGTGAACATCGAAGTTGTATATCCTTGCATCTATACGTTGGAATTAGCAGAACGTGTTTGTCATGGGGAACGTTTCCAACATTGCACTTGTACTCTGTACACAGTTGATATCATGTTCTTTTGTCTATGGATGTCAACGGTGTGAAATAAAGAGGGAACTTGTAAGTCCCTGGAGTTTGTATTTTGTGTTAGAAGAAACGCTTGGGCCGCTAGCCTAAGTCATGCTTAATCATGGTGGAAACTTGCAGCATCAACATAGTGAGTCATCTATGAAGAATCCTCAATAAAAAGCTATCCACATAGTAAATAAAAAGATCGCTGATATGCTCATTGTCTGCTTGCCTTGTCATTTTGGTTATGGGAAAGCTCATGTACCATGTGCAAGGGTACCCCGTTGGCGGTTCTCAATGATATGAAAATACTTACAATGACAAGAACTTACCTGTGACCAAAGTTGAGTATGCATGAGGTGAGGCCCCGTATTCAAGGGACATGAGATTGCCAACTTATATTTCGTCAAGCATATACTCCATCTTTTTCACTTTAACCTTAATCATCTCAAGATTCCTATGATAGGGACAATGCAGGCTCAAAGCTAGTAAGTACCATAATCTTTTGGAAGCTCTTTATGACTTGTAATTCCTGATACCCTCTAAGAAGGGACCTCTCCTGTTACCAGTTGAGTCAGTAAAACCTACTTCCTCTCTATCTCCAGCAAGCATTTGAGTGTTGTGTTTCAAGCATTCATATGGTGATTTATTCAATCATGTTCTTTATCTTCCTTGTTTGCACAAAACTCTTATCTATTGAGTATTACTTTGAAAGCCTTCACTTGTGAAAAACCTTTTGCGCAAAGAGTGTTCCTGTTTTGAAACTTCTACAAAAAGCTTTGTGAAACTGTTTGCCAGGTGTTCTCTGACCAAGAACAAGTTTGCTAATTCCAATTATGTATTATCTTTATGCATCTCTATTGTGACTTCTGTACTTGGTTGCAAGCTAAGTTATATAATGGTGAGTTGCTTTCTTCTATGAGTTGTGCATTGGTAAGTGTGATGCTTCTTGTTCGTACTCTTTTATCGATACTTCACTCCATAAACCTGTGGACATGTTTACCGAGCTCAGTTTTTGCTTGGGACAAGCGAAGTCTAAGCTTGGGGGTGTTGATACTCCCAATTTGCATCACCATTCTATATCATAATTTACCTCTATTCATTGATGTTTGTCTTATTATGAGGTATTACTTATGGCTTTTTCATCTTTTTATGCATGTGGATGATTTTGGAGGATGGATGGCCGGAGTCTGGATTCTGATGGAAAAGAAGGCGTTTTGATGAAATTTCGCAAAGATCAGAAAAATACCAGAAAAAATATGGAAACGTATTATTTCTCCAGAAGAATGAGGGAGCCAGAAGGAGGGACGAAGAAGGGACTCAGGGCCCCCACACCCCCTAGGCGCGGGCTCACCTGACCCCGCCTAGGGCAGGTGTGGCCCACCTGCCCGGCCTCCGACTCCACCCCTTCGCTATATCTTCCCTACGGAACCCTAAGCCTCGAGGAGCGACCACGGATAGATTTCCGCCGCCTCTGGGGGCGGCGGAAAACACCGAGAGAGAAAGATCTCTCCAGCAGACGCTTTCTACCGGGGGAATTCCTTCCCGAAGAGGGAGACCGTCGCCATCAACACCGTCATCAAGCTAGGCTTCATCGGGATTCATCATCCCACACCATCATCTCCACCAGCACCATCATCACCACTCCGTCCCGCTGTAACAATTGTGTTGGATATTGCTTTAGTTCTTAGGGGAAACTTTCCCGGTGTTGATTACTATTATAGTTGATGCTTGTGAGTGGAAACCATTGGATTATTGTTTATGTTCAGATTGTTATCCATTATCATATCATCTTTGATCTTGATCCATATGATGTCTCGTGAGTAGTTCGTTTAGTTCTTGAGGACATGGGAGAAGTCATGTTGTAATTAGTGGATCTGTTGAGTTATTATTCAATGGTTTAGTATTTAAGTTGTGGTGCTATTCTTCTAGTGGTGTCATATGAACATCGACTACATGACACTTCACCATTTATGGGCCTAGGGGGATGCATTGTGTATTTGGCTACTAATCGTGGGGTTGCCGGAGTGACAGAAACCTAAACCCCCGTTAGGACACCTTTGCACAAGGAGTGTAGGATCTCAGATTTTAAGGTTTGGTTAGATTTATATCTTAATTACTTTCCTGTAGTTACGGATGTTTGCAGGGGGTTTAATCACAAGTATGTTTAGTACTAGGAAGGGAGGTATGTTAGCACAGGTTCACCCACACAACACTTACAACTCCAGAGAAGGGTACTCAGCCATTTGAAGATAAAGCACTTGACAGAATTCCATGGTCCTCAGAAATTGTTGTTCCTTATAAGTATTTCCACCGGCTTGTCCTTTGCTAAGAAAGGATTGGGCCACTGCTCCGTTTGTTTTACCCTGTTACTTGCTCCTTGTTTTGTTACCTTGTCAGAAAACCACTTAAAATCCGTTTGCTAAGTATTCACAGGGATTTCCTACTCCATACCACTGTTCAGCACCTCTGCTCCTCGTTGGGATCGACACTCCTATTTATCAAAAGTACTATGAAACACCCCCTATACTTGTGGGTCATCAGACTTTATTATTTCAAAAATCCTCTATGATGGATCCACCCCACTTGGGTGATTTTTGAGAGATTTAATATAAGACAACACATGAATTCTTATCTAAATTAGATAGACAGGTCATGTGAAGGTCCCAGGTTGTTTTATACTACTCACCACAACAGTTGAGTGTTGGTGTTGTTGCTGGTTGATCTGTGACTTGATCTTGCTGGTTGTTTTGCGGCCTGCTCTCGTCTTCACTCCTGGCTGATCCTGCTACTTTGGTTCCTGTAAGCTTGGCCTTGATCTTGCTATCCACCTGCTCCACCCTCCTTATGTCACCATCTGGTGAATGCTTGGATGATCTGGTGTATGGTTTGGCTGGTGGTTTGCTTGGCGTTGATAATCTTGGTGTGTTCCTGGTTTGATGTTTGAGAAGGAGAGTAAGCCCCTGGAAGCTTTGCTACGGCTGAGCTCTTCTCCTTTTGCTTGTGGGGCTGCTGCCTGTGTTTGACAGCACACACATGCAGTTAGATGACTATGCTGCCTGGCTGTTTGGTTCATTGTGTGGATCAGATCAATGATGTGTTTCACCTTTTAACCTTTTACATTTCACTCACCTGTGAAACCTGCCCCTTTACTTGATGTTGATATATGGACTTGTGGCTTATTTGATATGAAAGAACAGATACTTTCTATTGGTGAAACTTGCCCCTTTAATAATTACTCAATGATGTAACCTTGAGCCTCTCCAGTGAGAGTAAATCTAACCATTAAGCTTTTATTTTTATTTTTTTGTTTTTTATTTTGTAGTACAAGATCTGGATACTCAAGATTTAGTATAGAATTACCTAGATAGATAGATTCTTTTTGTAATCTTTTTTTATTCTTTTGTAAGAATATTGTAATAGTTTAGTCATATTTGAATTTCCCTTCTTGTAATTTCTTTATTGTAATGAACTTTTATTGACTTAATGAATTCATTATTGTAAAATGTTTATGGAATAAAGATAAGGAATAAAGATTTATTTCTCATTTGAATTTCTTTATATTGAATTCTTATTACTATCTATTATTTCTTTATTAAAACAAATAATATTACTAAATCATTTTGGAATTCATTCCAAAATACCAAATCCTAACTTTTAAAATATAAATTCAAATTCCAAATTTGAATTCAAATTATTTTTCCCAAAACACACTAATCATAAAGATCATGTCAAAATTTATAACGATCACTCTCCAGAGCTATTCCTACACCTGGAGAGTGAAAGAAACTCTGATCACTTTAGGTTTTTATTTGGTGAAAAATTTACCCGCATTTTACAGATGAATGCATGCATATGCACAAATTCCTAAATCTACCCTTCGTTGGTTCCTAAATGCTAGGATGTTACACTTCAATACCGTGGTGCACATGCTCATGGGTGGTGGAGAGTTTGGTGGAGCAATCCGAAGCGTCTGAGTATGTGTTTTTTGAGGGGTCGAGAGAAATCTTGGTCGTTGGGACACCGATGTGGGGACGCATGTGGGTGTCGCCGTCCTTTCTGAAGGACGTCGGGTGTATCTCTTCCCCACCTCCCGTTGTGTATGGGGGAAACCCTAGGACATGTCCAGGCAGCAGCATCATTGTCGTCGCTTTCCTTCTTGAAAGTGTTGCTTGGTACACGATGCTTCAGCGCTAGGAGCGTGGTGGTACTTCTTTGGAGGGCACAATGGTGGAGGATCATCCTCGTTTTCGTCAAGCCATGGTCGTTGGCTTTGTTTCTCTTCTTTTTCTTCTTTGTTTTCTTTGTTTTTTATTTGGGTATTGTGCTGTCTGGCCCCCAACAGCGATTTCTATCGTGGTTGTATATTAATATAGCCGGCGTATGCCTGTTTCGAGGACATTGTTATTGGATGACCACCTCTTCCTATGTCCTATAATAAGATGGGAGAGAGATAAACCGTATCTAATTAATCTAGCATGCCAACAACGAAATAACAAAGAAGTCAACGGTTTTCTTTTCTTTTGTACCTTAGTTTTTTACAACTTCTCCACTTATATGCGGTGAACTTTAATCATGTATGTTTGTAGAATAATGAATTATAGACATGTATGTTGTGCGAACATATGTGCTGTGGATGTGTTTTCAATAAGTTATGAATGTGATGAATTGGATTTAGTATTGTTTGTTTTGGAAAGTATGACTTTGAAATATTTTGTGAATATGTTGTTGTGAAAATTTGTCTTTGAAATATTGTGACAAGCTAGATGTGGTTAAGATCGGCGAGAAAAGGATGAAGAGGTAGGCAGAGTAGGTGACAACTTCAACGTTGGAGGCTCTGGCCAATTTGAACCGGGTGTAGTGGCGGTCAATCTCTTGAGGACTAGGGCAACCGGTGTTCTATGTGCATTGAGTTAACTATACCTTCGAAGTGGGATTATTTTAGTTCAAATTTCAAGTTAAAAGTGACTTTTTTCGATCAAGATAGATGTATTTGGGTTATATTGGATAAAGGAGTTCCTTTATGTTTGGTCAATATTGACGTATTGAAGTTAACTATAACTGGAATAATGTGAGTCTGCAATCGTGATTTATCAATTTGTATGGTTTCTTCGAAGACTCCTTGTCGTGGTAGTTGTGGTAGATACCAATGACACCGAAGTTACGCGAAGTAGTCTAATAGTAAAAGTTAACTCGTAGCAACACACAGACATTTGTGCTAGTGTTACCTAAAGAACAATAATTGCAAACAGGATTCTTTTCAATTTAACTTGTTTTGTAATTTAGTTTGCCATGTTAAATTTTGAGCAGGCATGTGATGGTGACATTGTTGTTAAGTGACCACCTCTTTGCATGTCATGTAATAAGAGGGAAGAAAGATAAACCGAATCTAATTAATCGATCATGTCAGCAGCAACATAACAAAGAACTCAACGATTTTCTTTTCCTTCCTACCTTATATTTTTAAAACTTTGTCCTTTAGATGCGGTGAATGGTAGTGATGTATGCTTGTATGAATGATGAATTATAGATATGCATGTTGTGTGAAGTTATGAATTGTGGATGCGTTTTCAACAAGATATGAACGTGACGAATAAGATTCAAGATTATTTTTTTGAAAGTATGACTATGAAATATTGTGCGAATATATCAGTTGTGAAAATTTGTCTATGAAATATTGTGACAAGCTAGATCGTATGCACGCGACGGATAGACGGCCGTGCGTAATGTGACGATCTGTGCACACGGAGGATCCTATTAAACCGCGTGTCCATGTGCATTGTGGTCTCAAGGGCACTGTCGAAACATCATCTTCACAAGATTGTGGGTCTGCTGGTATGGGTTTTTCACCCCGTGTCTGTACTAGCTAGTACGTTGTTGTGCTACACGATGTTTATATAAGGCATCCAAGGCGAGACTACCTCGATCCTTGCATGCTACCATCCACCATTTCGAACAAGACGATAAGAGAATTTGATTGGTGCGTTGATTTTAACTTGCTACTCCCTCTGTTCGGGATTATAGGTCCTACACGCATACCTAGGTTGTTAATTTAACCAACATAATATAACTTATATATCACAAGAATTATATCATTAAAAAATATAACCTCTAAGGTATCTAGTGGTATAATTTTTATGCTATAATATATATATTTTGTTGTTCAAATTGGCAACCTAGTTATTCGCGTCGGACTTATAATCTCAAAGGGAGGCAGTACTAGCTAGTACTAGTACAATAAACAGTCCGGACATGATAGCAGCCACCAAAGCTGCCCTGCATGCATGTGAACGTCGGTCTTTAGTGGCCGGCCTAGGCATCGCCGTTTGGTCGCACCTTCTCCATGTGAAACAGCTGGTAGATGCCGGATCCGTACGTGTACTACTTTCATTTCAAAATATAAGAAGATGTTTTGGGTCTTATATATTCTGGAACAGAGGTCAGTATACGAACTAAAAACAACTGGCGCCCGCCGCATCATCTTTTATGTCCAGGCTACGTACCTAGTTTTTGTAAGGGACACAAGGCATACGCCCTGCTGCTTTTCTCTTCATAAATCCACCATTTCATGCATGCGTGTCCATCCATAGGCCATAGGCATAGCCATAGCAAATTAGCAATGACGACGCACATTGCCATCTTGGCGGCGGTGGCGGTAGTTACGGTACAAGCAATGGCCGCATCAATGGCACTAGAGCTGATGCCAACGACGCAGTATGCTGAATACTACGACCCGAGCATCCCGACGTCGCCGATGCCCGACTGCCTCACGTCGTGGGGCGGCGTTGAGGTGCCCTACTACTCGTTAAGCACCGGCCGCTACCTGCCGCGGCTCAACACTACAACGGGCGGCGACGACGCAACAATGGGAGTTCCCGTTCGGATGCTGCGGGAGGAGAGGTTCCGCCTCGTCCACAGCATGAGCTTAAGCAACGTCTGCAAGAGCAACCACAGCGAATTCGTAGAGCGTACCAGAAGAGGATACTATGTGTGCACCTGCAAAGAGGGTTACATAGGGGATCCCAACCTCGCCGACGGGTGCAAAGCTCTGAGTACCAACGACAGCTACCACGGCAACCCCTACGTCCCCGACGGATCCAAAGGTTCGTTTTACTACTCCCTCATACTCATATTAGTTGACTCAAATTTATCCAGATTTGAATGAATCTAGACACTATTTAGTATATAGGTGTATCCAAATTTTGCCAAATACAAGTCAAGTAATATGGGTCGGAGGGAGTTAGTAAATTTAATTGCCCTGTACTGCCCTAGGTACAGAATACAGCACTAAATATGTAACACTACTGATTTAATGAGTTGACCTTTTCTTTCATTTGTCTCCAGCTGGTGGCCGCACCAATTCCTTTAAAGGTGAGCAACAAACGATGCATCTTTTAGTTTCCTTAATTACCTACCACCCCTCTCAGAAATACATAACATTTAATAAGATATCTGTCTCATCGGCTAAAATCTTACTCCCTCTATCCGAAAATATCCTGTATTCTGGGTTCAGTCAAGGTCAAATTTTGTAAAGTTTGACCAAACATATAGAAAAATTTATATACATCTATAATACAACATAAGTACCATTAGAATCGTCATGATATATATTTTCATATTATATACATTTGGTGTTATAGATGTTTATAGTTTTTTCTATAGGTTCTACCAAACTTTATAAAGTTTGATTTTAACTAAACATAGAATACAGGGTAATTATTGACAGAGGGAGTACTGTCGGATTTATTATAAAATAGTTTTTTGAAAAATTCAACCATCTGCTTAATAATTATCAGCAACACTACAAAGCGCTCCAAAATTAATAAAAATTATAAATAGGTTGACCACCTAGCGATGACTCCTACACTAGATCGAGCGAAGGAGCTTCCGCCCTTGTTGCTCAATCATTGGAGCCGGAAAAAAACTTGACGTAGTAAAGATTTTTTTAGTAGACAGACATGAAGTCATCATGTTAGGACCTAAAAAAACCAGTACACCAGAGCAGCAATCATCGCATGAAGATGAGAACCGTAGATCAGAAGAAATTAAACTCACACTGTCGAATTTATTATAAAATATTTTTAAAAAATTTCACCCATCTGTTAATAATTATCAACAACAATACAAAGAGCTCCAGAATTAATAAAATTATAAATAGGTCGACCACCTAGTGAGGACTCCTATACTAGCTCGAGCCCAAGGCACTTTCGCCCTTGTCGCTCTCAATCATTGGAGCTGGAAAAAGCTTATCGTAGTAAAGATTATTTAAATAGACAGACATGAAGTTATCGTGCTAAGACCCAAAAAAATCAGTATACCAGAGAGCAGCAATCATCGCATGAAGATGAGAACGGTAGATCCAAAGAAATTGAACTCAAACCAAACAGAATTCTAAAAATCCACCGTATATACAACTCCACAAACATACCACCAAAACAAGTACAGAACAGAAAAAACATTATTCTAACATAACGATGTAGTCGTCACCTTATCATCCTAAAAAGACACTAAAATAGCTAAAAAAAAATAAGAACCGTCATGCCGACGAGCGGCCGTGGTCTGCCATGTCTCTATGGACCAAGAGCAGGCAGAAGGGACCAAGGACTTCACTGGCACCCTAGATAGTTTTAGAGCCACCGCCCACTGTGCGGCTTCCGTTCCGTAACGGTTCGTAACACCCCTGATCCAGACAAAATATATTTCTTACAAGTACTGCTAGCTAGAAAACACGACATTTTTTCCAAGCTAAAAAACATGCTAGTCAGGTGCGGAGCTCCCAGTAAGGCAAGGTAGGACAGCCGCCCTACCTTGATTTTTGGCAAACACTTTTAGATGTGCATGTTTTTTCTGAATATTTTGACTGGTCGTACACTGAAAACGGACTTCGTATGAGAAAGTTATGCTTGTTTTACTAAACACTACACAAAACTGATTCCAGAGTGAAATAAAGACTAGTTATAGTATAGTTCGAAATCATATTTTTCTTTGCAATATCTCGTTCACAATAAATTTGACTCTAAAAAACTATGGATCTAATTTTCCTTTGTATATATTATTGGTCTAAAATTCTAATTTTATTGCTTTAGTTAATATTATTGGTGATGGATGTGAGTAGTAGTTGTTTAATTAGAGAAATAATGGTTTAGAGCCCTTCTGAAAGATGTGAATTCCGGCAGAAAATGATATCACAATCGATGATGAATGGTCATAGAATGAGTGAAAATCTTTAAAATCGAAGACACCATGTCATTGTTGATTATTTTCAAGTTGTGGACACCTTCTATTTAACTATAGACTCTATTACAACCAATTTGCTTTGATGATCTATCGTTATCATTGCTTGAGAACTTCTTGGCTTAACTCAAGTGATTCATTATATAAGTTCAACCTGAATAAGATTTCTCAGCTTACAATTATTTCATACACGGAGAATTAAAGACTTTAGAGATTATCTTTTTGAACGACACATCATTTCACGGTTTATTCTCTTGTTGACATGACATTGCTTTTACTAGTGGCGACGACAAAAGTTGAAAGGCCTTCTCAATGGCAAAGATCATTAAGATCGAGTTGCACAAAATATTTTGATGATTGCTTCTCCATGACTTGATGATATACTAAATCGAGCAAGGGATAAAAATCATGGTAAAATACAGAAGATTTTGACAATTAGTATTTTTTTTTGTTTCACTTATAATCAAAATATGTTTACTTTCTATTTGTTTGCATCATATGTACTACTGTCTCGAGGCTATTATGGTATTTACATTATTTTTTTAGTTCGCCCTACCTTGGATTTTTTCCATCCTCCGCCACTCCGTCACTGAGTTAGAATAATGAATTTTTGAGGCAAACACGTCCCCGACCGAACTCCACATCTTTTTCCCAAAATTTTCTTTTTAGCAATCCTGACATTCACTTCTTCCTAAAACTTTCTAAGAAGAATCTTGATTGGATTAGAACTTGATGAGTGGGCTTAAGGATAAGTGTATGAGCGACAATGGGGAAAGAAGCTAGCTTGGCTATGGAGACAGCGGCCGCACCCGCACCGTCATCGTTGACGCCTGCCTCCCTCCTCGCCGGCACCAGTTCTACCCTCCCCTCCGCATTATCTCCCCGATGGTCAAGGCCACAGTCCCTCCATTTGAGAGGATGAGATGCAAGGCCCCGGTGAGCAGTGCGGATGAGGAGGACGCGGCCAAGGCGGCAAAGGTGGAGTTAGAGGTCTAATGCTCTTTGTTGGTGACTCCAACACTAGCGGACTACATGTTGGTGGCGCGGAAGACGAGTTTCCGTCGGCCGCCCAAGACCACCGACGAGTTGCTGACGAGTTGTCGGTCAGCACCGACCAGATGCACCCTTGGGAAGGTGGGACAGAGAAACGCGAGGATCAGAGTTTTGGCCTGGCAAGGGGGCATCCCTAGGGTGATCTTGGGATCCGCTCCCCCGCCGGCGGGGAGACGGACTACCGGTAGCAATTGAGCATTCCCACCTCGCGACACGACAACAGACGGGGCATGACCGCATGGGCTCCGTGCGGGCCATGTGGGACGAAGCTTTTTTTTGGAAAAGGGCGCATTTATTAAAAAATAATGTTACACCCGGCCTCTGCATAACCAAGATGCACACAACCACACGACCGACAGAGCTAAGGTAAAAAGTATACAAATATTACACAAAAGCACTATGAAAATAAATGACTAGAATCTAAGACAGATCAATCCTCAAATCACGTGGCCATCCATTTTGGGAAAAAAATATCTCTCGCCGTGTCCTCCAATCGCCTACATCCCTCCATAAATAATCGCGAGGAACTCGAAACGTTGGAGATCTTCCAAGAACGGAGGATAGCCGTGGCCCGATAGATAACCTGTAGAGGAGAAGACAACAATGTTATTAAAAATCTGTCATTTCTACATAGCCATAGCGACCATATAATGGCAAGCGCTCCCACCCTAAACAAAGTTCTGTACTTATCAAAAATTTCATACAAACCAATTACCAAAACATTGGTTACAGAACGTGGCGAGATAAACCAGAAGCTATTTTATGATAGGACCATATAGAGCGAGCAAATCTACAATGGAAGAGAATAAATGGCGAATTGTCTCATTCTGATGAAAAAAAACACATTGTGTACTTCCATGCCAATTCCTCTTTACAAGATATCTTTTGTTAGAATTACCCCTTTCCGTAAATACCAAGCGAATATCTTGTCTTAAGGGGTATTTTCATATTCCAAATTTATTATTATCATTAACATCAACCGGGATATCAGGTTGGATTCAAGGCTTTATATAGTGAACCAACAGAAAATTGACCACTTTCTAGTAATTTCCATTTGAACACATCAACACCATCCGATTAATTGTATTCTGGATAATCGTAATAGTAGATTATTCCAAGATACCAGTCTAGGACCGATGAGAGACTTCTTCTTGAACAGACACATTAGGAGGATAGTTCTCCAACACGTGGAAATTGTATCCCCTTTATGTCTAACAATCGAATATCGAGCCGGATATTGTTCGCGAAGAGTAGATTGGCCAAGCCATCTATCTCCCAAAAACCTAATCTGTGATCCATCCTTAGTCTCAAAAGCACCAAAACGAAAGAAATGCTTTCTTGGTGGCCATAAGACCCGCCCAAAAATGTGAATCACCGGTTTCCAAAACCACTTGAGACACAGCCTTGGACCCCCAATATTCCTCCATAACATGGTTGCCAAACACCATTTTCTGTAAGTAGTTTAAAAAGCCATTTGCCCAGGAGTGCAGTGTTTTTGACTTGCACTATCATGTATGCCCAGTCACCCAATTCCTTGGGCGGCAAACACATTCCATCTGCCAGTCGATATTTCTTTTTCTCACTATCCCCTTGCCAAAAAAATCTGAACGGAAATAATCCACTTTGGTCAAGACCCCTTTGGCAATTGGAAGAACGAGATCATATACAGTACCATGTTACTGGAGTACTGAATTTATGAGTATAGTCTTCCACCAAGGGCTAACAATTTAATTTCCAACATATTAAGACTTTTTTTGTAACCTTTCCTCAACATATTTTCCATTCAGCAATTGTGAGACGCCGATAATGAATCGGTATTCCCAATAATTGATTGGGAAACTGGCCCTGACCACAGCCGAAAAGTTCAGCATAAAGGTGAGCTCTCGTTTCGGGCCTCGCCAAAACAATACAAAATATCATTTATGGAAGTTTATTTTAAGCCCGGATAGCTGCTCGATTGCTAATATCAATTTCAGATTCTTAGCCTTCTTCAGATCATGTTCCATAAAAAGAATTGTATCTCGGCGTATTGAAGAATAGAAAGCCACCATGAATAAGATGTGGAACCACTCCTTCAATTTGACCATCAGCCTTAGCTCTCTCAATAAGAATAGCCAACATATCAGCTACTATATTAAATAGTAAAGGTGATAGTGGAACCCTTGTCTCAGTCCTTTCTTGGTTGAAAAGTATTTGCCAGTATCTTCATTTACTTTAATGGCAACACTACCCCCAGACACAAACGACTGAATAAGAGAGCGCCACTCCTCAGAAAAACCTTTCATGCGGAGAGTTGCCGGAGGAAAAGACCATTTAACTTTGTCATATTGCCTCAAAGTCAATCTTGAAACAATACACCATTTAATTTTTTTGAGTGTAGTTCATGGATTGTTTTCATGCAAAATTACAACACCATCTAGGGATATTTCTTCCTTGAATGAAACGCGGTTTGAGAGGGCTAACACATTTTTAGCAACTGAATTTAGTCTAATCGTGACAACCTTCGTAAAAATCTTAAAGCTAACATTAAGTAAGCAGATTGGACGATACTGTTGTATACGTTCGCATTGTTAACCTTAGGCAGTAAAATATATTGACCAAAGTTAAGTCTAAAAGAGATCCAATTGTCCGTTTGTAAAAACCCAAAACAAATTCATCAGATCGTCCTTATAAAAATCCCAGAATTTTTGGTAAAATTCCGCTGGGAAGCCATCAGGTCCTGGTGCTTTGTTATGTTCCATTTGAAAAATCGCTTTCTTGACCTCCTCCTCGGTATATATGCAGTTAGAAAGCTGTTCTTCATCAGAAACCTGAGGGACATCGGACGTTTGGGACTCATCCATAGAGAAAGAATTCTCCTCTGGGGCCCCAAACACGCGATTTATCATAAGTAGTGATATATGACTTGAGATGCTCCTGTCCCTCAAAGTGAAACTGTATTTGTCGATAACGAGAATGACTAAGGTATGTGATACCAACTGATCGGATCTTGATAAGTCGTATCGAAGAAAACAAAGAATTGGACTCGACGTTTACGGTTCAAATGACATCGTCATCGTGGATGTACAGGGGTCATTATGAGCATCCCGGTCCGCTATTGATTATGAAAGAGATCATGGTGTACTATTCCAAAGCCGTGGGAAGATACACTTAAGGATAAGATGAGCTAGAGATCATATGTAAGTTGAAATCACAATAGAGAAGGAAAAAGTTAGAATTGTTCGAAGAGAAAAGATTCACAAAGTTGTTCGGAGAAAAAAAAAAGGAAACGAAAGATGTTCGAAAAAAATAAGCAATTTATAATATATATATTTATTATTGAAAAACATCTACTCTTACTATTCTATAACTGGTTGTAGATACCATCCGCTCCTGTAAGGGACGCGCCGCTTGGAAAAATTCTCCAATCCTGCCCCAACCTTCTTTGTGGCCAGCGGCAGCCCCGAGCCCCTCCCGTCCCCGGTAGCCCGAGCCCCTCCCGTGCTGGGCAGCCACGAGCCCCTCCTGTCGCTTGCAGCACTGTGCTCGTACGGATTCCGTCGGCTCATGACTTCACTCGCTGCGGCCTTGTTAGTTCTTCCGTCGTTGGCTGACCCCAAACCCCCTGCCGCCCAGCCATGGTCCTAGCTCGGGCCTCCCCCACCCATAGCTCCATCTGATGTTCCCAGGTCCGCAACCAACAACCATCGCCAGCCTGATGTCACCTGCTGCCGGCGCTGCCCCCAAGGCTCTGGCTAACGGAGGCCCTTCACTCGTGGGCCCCTACCAGCGCCACCGCGTCGGCTACCCACTCCAGCACCTCGGACGGCCTTCCCTGACGCCGCAACAACTGCAGGTCGTGGTTGCGCGGAGGAGATGTATCGATCATCGTCCACGCGAGTGTCCACTGCAGTGGTCTGTAATACAGGCAGGTTCAGACAAGAAGCGCAGTCACAAAAAATGCATTCCCCATGCCCTCCGAAAAACAATTCTACATATACGGGGCGTCCCCGTCTATCCCGGGACGTCCACTCGCACTTTGAGATCTGTGCAACAGCTGTGCTGGTTGCAAAAAAAAAAACTCCAATCATATTTCCTCCTCGTTGCCAAAGAACACCTTCGATTTATCCACCACTGACCACCCTATCCTATGTCCTTCTCGTTGTAGCGCGAGAGAAACCATGGAACTGAAAACCGAAGATATGGGAACAAAATAAAAACCCGATTTCACCTGACATGAAGGATCTGGACCAGAGTATTAGGAAACATAGAGATAAATAGAAGCAAATAAAATCCAAACAAAAATTTCTTGAAACAGAATACAGAACAAGGAGCCGAGGAAGTGGTGGATCAGATCTAGCATCCAGATGTTACTTTTCTGACAGCGAGGCATCCAGTCCAAATAAATAGAATCTGCTGCTATCATTCCGGAGGACCCTGCTCTTCCGTCCGCCGCGCCGGCAAGCGGAATGGAGTAGATTACAGTGGCGGCGCAAGTAGAGAGGAAGCAAAACCCTAGATTGGTTTTTGATGTGTTGTGGCGTTAGCCGTGCAGAACTTTATATAGAGCGGCTATAGGAAAACCCTAACAGAGACGAACATGGGCAGAGTCCACATTGTATGTTAGGTCGGTTACAGTAGCCCACGATCCACAACCCGCGGCGCATACGCGTCGTGTCGAGACGAGACAAGACGATACGAGCTGGGTGGGCGGGCGAGTGGCGGAGGAGGAGCGCGTGTATCTCTTATTGCCACTCACTTACAGACTGGTGCAACACTTCACCTTATAAGATGGTGCAACTCTCCTTCAACTTCTCAAGTGAGACTAAACTTTAGCTCCCACTCCACCCTCATGTG